>JAYESA010000005.1:277154912-277422412 GCA_036927795.1 Iris macrosiphon
ATCTGTAAACAGAATTTAAATGAATAAAACTAGGGTTTTACCTGCAGGGATGGTTTCTTTAACGAGGTTCTTCTTCTCCAAGGCTTCCTGACCCACGTTCCTTGCTTTGGAGGAGGAGAAAATGGAACCTAGGGTTAAATCTCGAATTTTGGAGTGGGAAGATGACTTCTCTTGTGGAGGCTAGGGTTTCCTGTTTTTCTATGTGAAGAATGAGAGGGTTCCTTTTTATATTAAACCTAATTAGGGTTTCAATGCATTGCTTAGGTTAAACCCTCTATGGTAGGTCATGTAAAACCTAATTGACTCAGGTTTAGGTCTGCTAGGGTTTGAGGGTTCACCCTAAAATTTGTATTCTAGGGTTTCACTAGAACTGGGTTTACAATTAGGGTTGACTCACTAGGGTCTGTCCTAATGAGTTCTAGGGTTAGACCTAAAACTAAACATTACTAACAACATATAATTAGTTTTAAAAACTCAGCAGATTAATTCAATACATAATTATTTAAAATAGTGAAATTATACAAATGCCCTTGCCTGGAAAAGTGGTAGTGACAAGTTTGGTAAGGTACAATTGCTTGGGTCTGCAGTATGTAGTTGCAATGTTGGTCCCGCGTCCACTTCTCCGGAATCCAATTGACCTAAACAATAAATTTTCTACTTTAAGTATCTAATTAATAATCTTGTAACCGTAATTAAATTGTATAATTTATTATAAACCATTAATACCCAAGTCCAACCCCATCCTAACATTTAAATTTTTGACAGAATAACTTACACGTTTTACGAGGTATCGGAACCTAGTTTCATGGTTTACGACTTCCAAAATTCACGGTTAAGTCCCCAATCGAAGGACATGAACATAAATCAAAATAAATCATGTAATATTTATTTAAATCTAATTTATATTAATTTTTAACCATTAAATTCTAGAAATGACAAAACAATCATATTTCAAGATTATTACTACTTTAAGTTGACTAGTTTTGTTCGAAACTTGTTCGGAGCATTGCCAGTCCATGGGTATGGTTTATATTCATGAAAAAAATTATTTTATATCATATTTTATTCTATTTTAATCTCAAAAAATAATCACCTTTTATTTCTTCCAAAATAACCCCTATTTATGGGCAAAACTATGCCACAAAATTACCCAAAATCTAGGCTAGTGACCCTTATTTTTAGGGTTCAAAATTTTGATGAAAATATCATAAAATAATTCTAAAATACTTATTTTACAGTAATAAACCACATATAAATTTATTTTTGAGAATTAACAACAAGGCCTCCAATAACCGTGTCACAAAGTCTAAAACTAGCCCTACTATTGTCCAATCAATCATCAATCTAACATAAAATTTCTCATAAATTTTTATGGTGGAAAAAGATGGCGATGGAGGGTTCTAGATTATTAAACTTACATAAATCTAAGAGAGTCATGTCGTGGGGATTTGAGAAGGAAAGTTTGAATCCTTACCAGAAAGCTTTGAATGTTTGGATGACTGTGCCTCTTCTTATTCAAGAACGCACATTCTTGCTTGTGTTTGCCTTGCTTCTCCCTTCTTGATGGGTTGATGATGATGGAAATGAGTTCTTGATGGGTTGATGATGATGGCAATGTGTTCTTGATGGGTTTGATGGCAATGGTGGAGCCTTTATGGTTGTTTGGTGGAGATTGGGTGGGAGGATGATGAAAGATGGAACTTTGGAAGAGAGGAAAGAATTTTGGGTAAAGGAAATGATGTTATGAGGGGCAGATGTCACTACCACATTCTGAAAAAAGGGATAATTTTGACTTTTTCTGTATTTAATAATTCATGTTTTTTAAAATTTAATAATTTCGTGAGATGTATAATTAAATATATTATTATATTCGGTGTTCATTAATGTTAAGCTGGCATACTGGACCTAGAAGCCCACTAGACGAACACCTAACAGATTTTGGGGATGTTGTAATTAATTATATTATTTAGAATTAATTTATTGGAGGTTGTATTTAACTACCGTAATTTATTTAATTATTGCGCTTTGCCCTAGCTTCGATATTTGGAGCGCTACCCTAGCTTTTGCCTTCCAACAAATTTCACAACCTTGCCCTAGACGTACCTGCCTTCCATTCTGCCATTTTTGTAACTCATAATTATGATCTCTTGAGCTTCATTCTAGCCGCACAAAAATCATCGCGGACGTTTATTTAAATTCTAAATAAATTCAATTTCTGTATCGTTGTGCGTTCCGATCGAAATTGGAGGCAATCTTGACCTATTTTTTTGTGTAGCCCAAATTAGGGTAATATTCTGTTCTGAGCCTTCTTCATTAATGGTATTGGTGACCCGACCTGATTTTGGCCCCATGTATTCCTAATTAATTTTAGAACGCCAAGTGTATCTAATTTAAATAAATTAATTTCAGAAACCTATTTCTGTGTAATTTTCCATTTATTGGGGACTTAATTGCAAAATTGCAATGATGTGTCACCATCCTATTGGTTTAATCCAAATAAAGGAAACTAACCCCTTCTTTGACTAGTCAATAACACAACACCCTCTCTCCTCCTTTCTTTTGTTTGCATTTTCTCCATGTTAAATCTTGGCCTTTCAGTTAACATGGAGCCATCCCCACCACTCAACCCCCTTGCATTTTTCCCTCAACCCTTTCCCAAGGAAACCCCATCCCAACATTTTGGCCGGCCCTAATTTCTAGGGAGTCACCATCATCTCCTCCCACATACAAGTCATCATCCCTCTCCATATTTTTCTTCACAAATACCTACACCATCACCTACACCTTCACCTAGCTAGCCCCTCCTCTCACCCGAGCCACCCAGCCAGGCCAGCCCCAGCCGCCCAGTCCGGCGAGCCCACTCCCCGACCTGCCCTCCTTCCCGGTGGCCAACCGAGCCTCTCACCCTCAGTCGAGACGAGCCGCCTGCATCCTTCTTCCCCCTGACCATGTCTGTCGAGCCGAGTTCCCCGGAGGCGAGCTGCTCCACCTACGTAGCTCCGGCCGAGCTTCCAGTTGCTCCTCCCCTCGAGTTTGACTCGACGAGCAGCCGATCGAGCTGCTGCCCGGCCGAGAACGATGAGCTGTATCCCCTCTCCGGTCAGTGCACTCACCCCGTACTCCGGCAGTCCAAGCTCCCCGCAGCTTACTCCTCCTCCCTCTCCCTGCTGCACCCGACCTCCCCCAGTCGAGTCCAACTACTCCGGCAGCCCTCAGTCCACCCTACTTCACCGTCACCACCACCTCATCCCTGCTGACATTTCCATCCTCCTCTATTGCTCCGACCTCGCTCCTCCCTGGATCATTCCCCTCCGGCGCAGCACCCCGGCCTTCCTCCTCCTTGCTGTATCTCCTCCACCGTCTGAAGCCGCAGTCCGGCCACCTTTCCCGACCAGCCGACAACCCACAGTGAGCGCCCCTCTTCCCTCCTTTATTTAAATTTAAATTTAAATCTATGAAATGTTATGGTATTTAAACGCATTAGTATATGTATTCATAAATACATATATGTATGTATTATTTAGTAGATGTATTCATATATATATATATATATATATATATATATATATATATATATATATATATATATATATATATATATATATATATATATATATATATATATATATACATATATGTATGTGTATATTTGTATTAATTGTATTCATATATATATATGTATGTATATTGGTATTTTCATAAAAATTGTATTTAATAAAATGTACACTTAATATTAGTGTAAATTAAATTAATGTATTAGTACTTTTGTATTCATATATATATATATATATATATATATAGTATATATAATTAATTTAGTATATATAGTAAAATTCTAATTTGGCTTATATTCTTATGAATATACCTTGTATAAAGTATTTTCTAGTAGATAATTATAATTAAACATACAGTATTAATTTTACTTAAGGTATATATAAATACACATATCAATTTTTGTACCAAATATATTTAATATTATATGTTAGTACGATATGTACATTTCTATATGTCTCTACTAGATGACCCGAGAGTAAATACGAATACCCCGTATTTACATGGACCTGACCCTGTGAACGGTCAGTTGACTGCCATGCATACGCTGACGTGCTGGCAAGCCCCGTACCATTTTGATCGTCTGGCTTGCCCAGCAATCGCAGACGCGACACCCGTACAATTTGACGCACACTGACCTAGATTGACCAGTGCCATACTTGGCAGAGCCCCTGAGTTCGTGTATTATTTTGTGTTGTGTTAGTATAGCATCTGATCCAATATTATATTTATTATATGTTATAGGACTGTTGGATCCTCCAGGCGATACTCTGGGACAAGACATTAGTTTTACCAGCTAAGGACCCAAGGCAAGTACATTCTCTGATTAGTTTCTTGTTTATGATATCCCCTATGTTCATCGTATCTAGTGTAAATATCTATATTCTCGACACGCTGGTTACACGGATTGGTATACACGGATCTCATCATGAGATGTTATTCCTTATTTATGGTATAGCTTGTACAAGTCTTGTCTCATTGTTATCTTGTACATGTACAGACACTGATTTCCGGGAAGATTTGCTACCTCCCTAGGAAATCCCGTGCCATAGCGTACCATGGTTGGATCTACTATACCAGTCGGGGGTGGAGAGTATTTTAGTATAGATATATAATCATACCCAACTCTACATGCATCATAGCTCACCCCACATCTCACGTCGGGTGCGGCCTGACCATTTACATGCTTCATAGCTGTTACGTGTGATTAGCCTGACCTCTACATGCATCATAGCTAACCAACGATTGGCCTGACCTTACATGAATCATAGCTAATCACATGTAACCAGCCTGATCAAGTTCCCAAGCCGATCACATGTTAAAGCTAGTACTCACACACATAGTCGTAGTATTCTTGCTCATTGACATTATTTCTTTTCCTGCATTTACTTACAGTATTTCCAGTATTTCTTTTATTGTACATTTCTCGTACATATACATGCATCTTGTATATTTCCATCTATATACTGCTACATAGTTTATATCATTAATACATAACTGCTATTTAGAGATGTACTTTGCTCCTTCCTGACTGGAAAATATTTTCCAGACTATGACCTTAGTGGACTTGTTTCTGACACTTAGGGATTGGATGTTGCTGACTGCAGGTATGACTATTTTATCGTTAGACTTGTCTTGTATTCCTTGCTTGTCTTGATATCTTATCGTGCTTAGTTTATGTGATTGAGTATCCAGCATTACTTTATGATATCCACGTCTTCTTATGGATTTGGGTATTCATGTGAGATTGATTAGATAGTTACATGACCTAGACAGCGTTCTACCGCCGATGCTGCGGCATAGGCTGGACGTACCCACGCTCTCGTACCCCTATATCGGGTGCGGGTCGTGATACATTTTTAGTGGTGGCCCATGTAGGTCAGACTTCGCAAGTTGTGCGATGTCGTGGTAGTGCGACGTCATAGTTGTACTACTGCGTGCCTGCTATAGAATATAGGACATAGGATACTAGGATGAGAGAGGATACTCAATCACAAATTCTTGAGAGATTCCTGGGACGACCCCTTGAGAATCTTATTATAATTTCTAATTTTAAATCCTTCGCCTTGTTTCCGTCCGTCCTCACTCGTTGATATTGAGTTTGATTCCTGTTGATCAGTTATTAAATTAGGATCTTGGTTTCATTATAGAGTTTGATTTTATGCCGAGATGAATTTTACGGACTAAATTTTACGATATCATTTGATGACATATATTGATGAGAACAGTGCGGAAGGTGAAACGTCTGCTTGGGTCATGGAACCTAGAGTTTATCGCAGCCGTACCGGTTGGCGTGGCAAAAAATTCTAGATGTCATGATTATAGGGTTGCGTACTTTAGTTATGGAACCTGTCGTTTATCGCACCTATGCTTACTGGCATAGCGAGGATTCTCAGCGTCATGATTTTTGACCAACGTGTATGATTATCAGGTTGTATCTTAAAATTTGTTCTTAAAGTATCATCTCAATACTTATCTATTTCTGTTATACATGACTTTTTCTATCGTTTCTTTTTGTTGCTAGCAGTAGAAACACCTTCAGTCCTCAATCCAGTCTTTTTGAGCTCCTATTCCTTGAGGATTCCTTATTAAGTATGATAATTAATGTCTTGTAATTATGGTGGTGTCTTGAGTATTAGTATTGACTGAGTGTTGCTAGTGAGTTGTAAGTGTTTCCTAGTTGGACATGTGAGCAGTAGGCCTTAATCTAGAGTTAATCCATAGCATAGTACCTTGTAACAATGGTTCTAGGATAAGTGTCATTAGAGACTGTGAGTAGAAGGAGAGTACAGAGTATCAGTGACAGTTCCTAGAGTTAGTATCAGAGCCAACATACTCGTCCTGGATGATCATGATTATGTAATTGGATGATCTATGTAAACAATTTAGCATCCAGGAATTATGTTAAGGATTAATGGAGCATGATGTTCAATTTGATAATTGATATCGGGAATGTTAAAGGTAAGGAAATATATATGCATAAAGAGTTATAATGAGGTGTCATGAGTAGAGAAATATCAGAATTGGAAAGAAAAATGGTGAAGCGTATCACAGATTTGTTTAATAGGCTTTAAAGGATTAAAGGAAAATACCTATACAACCATCGAGATGAGGAACCATATACATGCCCATGAGAGTAAAGAAACATGAGTGTTATAGAAGGTACAGGTAATCATGAGTTCTAATGAGCTTGATGAGATAATCCATTAATGAAGCTAGTGATATAATACCAAGAGTGCTAATGGTTCTATATCGAGGATTAGTTGAGAACGACGCTAATAATAGTAAGCACTCTGTGTGATGATAATTGGATGATATACCAGTTAATATAGATTAAAAATCAGGGAAGAAAATACATGTGATGATAACTTTGATCATTGGAGGAAATAGTGCAAGTGATTCAGGCAGTACAAAATTTAGTACACAGTTGTAGACAATGGGTGTATTTGAGTGCACCTCGAGTATTAGAGACCGTGAGCACTTATAGGTATGTTTGTGGATTTATAAATTGAAGAGTGAAAATAAATTTTTATTTTGAGAATTATTGAGGAGTTGAGATGTATGTCATTAAATTTTTGAGGGTTCAAAATTTTGATTCAATAAACATGGTCAAAGCTATAAAGATGTTAGGAGCGATTAAAAATTTGATTTTGATATTGAGTATTCGACTTTTGAGGAAATATATACATTTTATTTTAAAGTTGTTCGAGAAGTTAAACCTTGACGATCATTTTGAGGATTAATTTTATGGTGGATGAGAAATATATATATTAATAAATGAGTAGACGATATACATGTGTAAGGATCTGTTGACTTGGGCATGATTGAGATGGCACCGCAGACAGACTTGGGTGTCCATCTTGAGTTGTATTAGAAAGGGCATAGCACCTAGTATGGTGTTGCACTTGACGTGTATTGAGTGATAAGAACAACTAGTATAAACAATTATAGTAAGGACGAGAACTAGCAGTGGGTGTACTTATAGTAGAACAGAGGTACCTAAAGAGATAGAGGTATCAAACTTTACATGCATCATTTGACCTATGATTGTGTTAGAGGTTCTTGGTATCAGATTTTGGTATTAAGAGACAGGTGTGTGCAATATGGATATATTCATGGATCTTGTGGATTAATGATTAGTTGATATGGGTACCAGTGTACAGGAATAGGAATTTGTTAGTGAATGTGCTAGAGTTAAGTGTTTGTTAGAGATAGGAGATATTACAAGTAATATGTTAGCAGGTTCTTTCTTTCTTTCCTAATGTTCCTTTTTTCGTCTTTTGATTGACTGATTTCCCTAGTACTGTAGTTCGTATGCATGATTTTCTTGTTAAAATATAGTTAGTAGTACACCCTGACAGAGACTGCAATACCAGGACAAAAGACACATGACCTATATATTTTCTTGGATTGCATGGCTGTAGGTAAAATTTTCTTAAACCATGATCATTAGGGTTTTGACCATAGCAAAGATCTATGACAAGATTATGACTTGACAAAAAGGGGCAAGATGATTAAATTTGTGGATAAGCATTAATTTAAATAAAGAATTAAGGGGTTGATATAACAGAATTGATGGATCATTGATTTTACGAAAATTGAGGTATGATTGAAATTCGAGGATAAACATTAACTTAAATGGAGAGTTAAGAAATTCACATGGCAAAATTGAGGATTTATTAATTTTAAGAAGGTTATTAAAATTTGAGAAAATTAGGGAAATTATCATTATATCTATTTGATTGCAAGATAGAAATTTAAAATTTTATATTATGAATGTTGCATTTGAAGATTTCGTAAGTATCTCATTGTTGAGTATTCTGAGGAAAAGGGAAATCATGAATAAAACCATTAATGGATAGTGTCGAATTCGATTCTCGGGATGAGGATTTAGATTTTGAGTATGCATTGAGTGGATTTAAATTGAGGAGTAAAAATCATTAACGGATTGGTGTTTAAATTCAAACTTTTCGGATGACAATTCCAATTTTATGAATATAGTGGATTAATTGAATTGAAGGGTTGGATTTATGGATTGTGTTTTAGATGGGAGTCTTAATGTGCATTGAGTGAATTAGAGGATGGGATGTCAAATTCTGAGTACAAATTTTTTTTTAATTCAAATTCAGAGGAAATTGTGAGGAAATGGAAACTGATTTTTATTTTCGAGGATATTGCAGGAATACAGTAATTTCAGAAACTTTTAAGATTGTGAAATGGCAAGGTGGATTACTACCTGATTTTGTGGTTGATGAATTAACTATTGATAAAAAAAATAAAATAATGTATAAACACTACTATGAGGACTTTAAATTTTGAGGACGAAATTCTTTTAAGGAGGGTAAACTTGTCACTACCACATTCTGAAAACAGGGGTAATTTCGACTTTTTCTGTATTTAATAATTCGTATTTTTTAAAATTTAATAATTTCGTGAGATGTATAATTAAATATATTATTATATTCGGTGTTCATTAATGTTAAGCTGGCAGACTGGACCTAGAAGCCCACTAGACGAACACATAACAGATTTTGGGGATGTTGTAATTAATTATATTATTTAAAATTAATTTATTGGAGGTTGTATTTAACTACCGTAATTTATTTAATTATTGCGCTTTGCCCTAGCTTCGATATTTGGAGCGCTACCCTAGCTTTTGCCTTCCAACAAATTTCACAACCTTGCCCTAGACGTACCTGCCTTCCATTCTGCCATTTTTGTAACTCATAATTATGATCTTTTGAGCTTCATTCTAGCCGCACAAAAATTGTCGCGGACGTTTATTTAAATTCTAAATAAATTCAATTTCTGTATCGTTGTGCGTTCCGATCGAAATTGGAGGCAATCTTGACCTATTTTTTCGTGCGGCCCAAATTAGGGTAATATTCTGTTCTGAGCCTTCTTCATTAATGGTATTGGTAACCCGACCTGATTTTGGCCCAATGTATTCCTAATTAATTTTAGAACGCCAAGTGTATCTAATTTAAATAAATTAATTTCAGAAATCCATTTCTGTGTAATTTTCCATTTGTTGGGGACTTAATGGCAAAATTGTAATGATGTGTCACCATCCTATTGGTTTAATCCAAATGAAGGAAACTAACCCCTTCTTTGACTAGTCAATAACACAACACCCTCTCTCCTCCTTTCTTTTGTTTGCATTTTCTCCATGTTAAATCTTGGCCTTTCATTTAACATGGAGCCATCCCCACCACTCAACCCCCTTGCATTTTTCCCTCAACCCTTTCCCAAGGAAACCCTATCCCAACATTTTGGCCGGCCCTAATTTCTAGGGAGTCACCATCATCTCCTCCCACATACAAGTCATCATCCCTCTCCATATTTTTCTTCACAAATAACTACACCATGACCTACACCATCACCTACACCTTCACCTAGCTAGCCCCTCCTCTCACCCGAGCCACCTGGCCAGGCCAGCCCCAGCCGCCCAGTCCGGCGAGCCCACTCCCCGACCTGCCCTCCTTCCCGGCGGCCAACCGAGCCTCTCACCCTCAGTCGAGACGAGCCGCCTGCATCCTTCTTCCCTCCGACCATGTCTGTCGAGCCGAGTTCCCCGGAGGCGAGATGCTCCACCTACGTAGCTCCGGCCGAGCTTCCAGCTGCTCCTCCCCTCGAGTTTGACTCGACGAGCAGCCAATCGAGCTGCTGCCCGGCCGAGAACGACGAGCCGCATCCCTCTGCAACTACTCTGACTCGCCACCACACGGCTCTCCCCTCTCCGGTCAGTGCACTCACCCCGTACTCCGGCAGTCCAAGCTCCCCGCAGCTTACTCCTCCTCCCTCTCCCTGCTGCACCCGACCTCCCCCAGTCGAGTCCAACTACTCCGGTAGCCCGCAGTCCACCCTACTCCACCGTCACCACCACCTCATCCCCGCTGACATTTCCATCCTCCTCCATTGCTCCGATCTCGCTCCTCCCTGGATCATTCCCCTCCGGCGCAGCACCCCGGCCTTCCTCCTCCCTGCTGTATCTCCTCCACCGCCTGAAGCCGCAGTTCGGCCACCTTTCCCGGCCAGCCGACAACCCACAGTGAGCGCCCCTCTTCCCTCCTTTATTTAAATTTAAATTTAAATCTATGAAATGTTATGGTATTTAAACGCATTAGTATATGTATTCATAAATACATATATGTATGTATTATTTAGTAGATGTATTCATATATATATATATATATACGTATATGTATGTGTATATTTTTATTAATTGTATTCATATATATATGTATGTATATTGGTATTTTCATAAAAATTATATTTAATAAAATGTACACTATAATATTAGTGTAAATTAAATTAATGTATTAGTACTTTTGTATTCATATATATATATAGTATATATAATTAATTTAGTATATATAGTAAAATTCTAATTTGGCTTATATTCTTATGAATATACCTTGTATAAAGTATTTTCTAGTAGATAATTATAATTAAACATACAATATTAATTTTACTTAAGGTATATATAAATACACATATCTATTTTCGTACCAAATGTATTTAATATTATATGTTAGTACGATATGTACATTTCTATATGTCTCTACTAGATGACCCGAGAGTAAATACGAATACCGCATATTTACATGGACCTGACCCTGTGAACGGTCAGTTGACTGCCATGCATACGCTGACGTGCTGGCAAGCCCCGTACCATTTTGATCGTCTGGCTTGCCCAGCAATCGCAGATGCGACATCCGTATAATTTGACGCACACTGACCTAGATTGACCAGTGCCATACTTGGCAGAGCCCCTGAGTTCGTGTATTGTTTTGTGTTGTGTTAGTGTAGCATCTGATCCAATATTATATTTATTATATGTTATAGGACTGTTGGATCCTCCAGGCGATACTCTGGGACAGGACATTGGTTTTACCAGCTAAGTACCCAAGGCGAGTACATTCTCTGATTAGTTTCTTGTTTATGATATCCCCTATGTTCATCGTATCTAGTGTAAATATCCACATTCTCGACACGCTGGTTACACGGATTGGTATACACGGATCTCGTCATGAGATGTTATTCCTTATTCATGGTATAGCTTGTACAAGTCTTGTCTCATTGTTATCTTGTACATGTACAGACACTGATTTCCGGGGAGATTTGCTACCTTCCTAGGGAATCCCGTGCCATAGCGTACCATGGTTGGATCTACTATACCAGTCGGGGGTGGGGAGTATTTTAGTATAGATATGTGATCATACCCAACTCTACATGCATCATAGCTCACCCCACATCTCACGTCGGGTGCGGCCTGACCATTTACATGCTTCATAGCTGTTACGTGTGATTAGCCTGACCTCTACATGCATCATAGCTAACCAACGGTTGGCCTGACCTTACATGAATCATAGCTAATCACATGTAACCAGCCTGATCAAGTTCCCAAGCAGATCACATGTTAAAGCTAGTACTCACACACATAGTCGTAGTATTCTTGCTCATTGACATATTGTTTCTTTTCCTGCATTTACTTACAGTAATTCCAGTATTTCTTTTATTGTACATTTCTCGTACATATACATGCATCTTGTATATTTCTATCTATATACTGCTACATAGTTTATATCATTAATACAGACTGCTATTTAGAGATGTACTTTGCTCCTTCCTGACTGAAAAATATTTTCCAGACTATGACCTTAGTGGACTTGTTTCTGACACTTGGGGATTGGATGTTGCTGACTGCAGGTATGACTATTTTATCGTTAGACTTGTCTTGTATTCCTTGCTTGTCTTGATATCTCATCGTGCTTAGTTTATGTGATTGAGTATCCAGCATTACTTTATGATATCCACGTCTCCTTATGGAGTTGGGTATTCATGTGAGATTGATTAGATAGTTACATGACCTAGACAGCATTCTACCGCCGATGCTGCGGCGTAGGCTGGACGTACCCACGCTCTCGTACCCCTATATCGGGTGCGGGTCGTGACATCAGATGACAAGGGGGGTTGCTCTTACACGTAAAGGAGAGGGGGGTTGGCCAAAAAGGGTAGAGAGTTGTTAGGGTTAGGGTTTTGTGATAATGGGGCATATATATGGACTTTTTGGATAGATTTAAACATAAGAGGGGGTGTTCCTAGGGCTTATAGGAGTCGGCCACCAAGGGGACTGCTCTTGCAGAAAATTATGAAGAGGGGTGGGTTGTTATGGTTGGGATTTGGTTGGTTAGGATCTTGGGTGGTTAAGTATTTAGTTAGTTAGGTAGTTTGCCAACTATGAAGCCACCTATGGCTCTTTCTATAATTATAACTCTATAAATAGAACCAAATTAATATAAATATAATATATATATATATATATATATATATATATATATATATATATATATATATATATATATATATATATATATATATATATATATATATATATACATAGGGATATTTGTGTGCATTACATGACTACATGCGTTTGAGTTGGGTTTGGGTCAAGTTCTAGTCAAAAGGAGGCAGTTTTATGGTAACCATGGTTCTAGATGTTTGACAATATTTTTAGAGCATGGGGGAGGTTAAACAAGTATAATATCCATGTCCCAAATATATTAGTCACAATCGAGATTAGTAATATAAATTTTATTGGAAGAAAAAAGGTTGTGCATTGCTTAAAATATATTAGCCATGGCAAAGGATCATATATATAAAAGAAGGATTTAGAAATTAATACTTTAATCCTTTAAATAAAATAAAATAAAATAAATAAATTTAAAAATACCAAATTAATCCTATTCAAAATGAGGGGGCTTACAATAAGGCGATAAGATCCTGATCCAGGACTAAACGTCGAGGAGGAATAATACTCAATCAAATAATGTCACACCCCGATTCCGTATAATCGATAGTCGTCCCCCGGACGTGATGCCGTGCGTGCCTAGGTTGCGCAATGCACAAGGCCAAGGTATTTTATATAACGAGCATATATTCATAGTACGCAGATAATTGAACACAATATTGAAATATAGAAAAGTTCTCTTTATTGATAATGAACATCTTTTACAAACTCTTGAATGAGTCAGATAATTGCCTCACGGGATTACAAAAGTGGACGCAAAATGAGATAACCGTCATGTACATTACATCATTTTACTAAAACTTCAAAGCTATAGACACCTTCGGGCGAAGCTATCGCCTTTCGACGGAGATGCATAAGGTATGTGCACGAGCTCCTAGAACTTCAAAATATGCTTCAAGGGCACGAACATGACGTGTCGGTAGGTGGAATGGATTGGGAAGTCACTCTAGCTTCTTGCAGGATCTCCTTGGTGTAGGAAACCTATTGCAACGAGGGTCAGTACATCAAAATGTACTGGTGAAGATGAGCTAACCCAACTATACTAATCAACACGTTGTTTATGTGAAGCATACAAGTTATTATATGGTCTTTCTATCTTGACTTAGTTCAAGTTACAAGCAAGCAATGGATATGAAAAATTATTGAAATAAATATGCTACCACTCGGTGACTTTTACCTGCCCATCTGAACCACCTGCACAACACTTACCATGACCTTCCCTGATACAAAGACATAGTTAGCTTGCACAATTTAAATATACGAGGAGATCACTGGCACGTTTCCATAGTGGACGAGTTATAGTCTCGGGATGGAATGACATGCAATGCATGGAATAAGGGCGTCACAGGCCATCCCGTCCGAAGCAGGCGATGATCAAGGAGTTTCGTCCGGATCAGATCAGTGCCAGTGCCCCAGCAACCATCCGCAGGAACTAAGACCTTGTGCACAAGTTGTCCATGACCAAGCAAAGTCTACTAAGTTATCGATCGAGACAGTTTAAGGAACACAAGCATGAGACAAGTAATAGGACATGATCCGTTTTACATAGTCTCCATGTTCAGTTTATTGTATAGCAAGGTGTGTTCTATACATAGCTCAATAATAGAATAAGTATATATATTCTACTAGAATTGAAACATGATGAAAGAATATTCTAAACGAACTAGCATGCAACAAGGTAACCATTCACAAGTTGATTGACAAGCAAAAGTAATCCAAGTCTATTTTATTTTATCTTGACATCTTTTAGTTATTATGGTATCGTTTGATCGAAATAATCAAGAAGGTAATATTTTAGATTTGAAGACTTGGAAGGAGGGTCAACTAATCAAAATATAGCCACTCACAAGTTGGTGGTGAGAGGAAAGAAAAAAGGTGCTTCAAGACTCCTGTTGCACGATGCATAATGCCCGATCACCTACATTGTGTCACGACCCACATCCGGTGTAGAAATGCAAGTAGTTAACAACGCCCAGCCTACGCCGCAACATCGACGGTAGAACGCTGTTTGGGTAAACTATCTATCAATATGAATATGCCACCAACAAATATGAATATACTCAATCACAGATCTAAGATGGAAATAAGCACGAATATGATAAAAGAATAAAAGAGTCATGAATACAACTTATGAGACAAATAATAACATCAAATGAGTCAGAGAAAACTAATAATAATATACTGGAGACAAATATAGTACAAAGAGTCTAACTATGAAGCTACGAGTCCTGGGTCGTCTGTCTCAGTCGGGATGAGACCCTTCTGACTGGCTCTAAGCCCACAATATCCTGAGGTCCGTAGTGAGTGGGGTATCACTCCTCAGTATCATCTAAGAAAAATATATCCAGTCAGGAAAGGAGGAGAGTACATCTCTAACAACAGTTCTAATAAATGATATAAACTATATAATAATAAATAGATGTGAAATATAAAAGATGCAACATATAGATACAAGAGATATACAATAATGAAAATACTGAAATAAATACAAGAATAAACAATATGGCAATGAACAAGAATACTAATGACTAAGTGAGTGAGTACCAGCTTTAACATGTGATCGGCTTGGGAACTTGCATAAGAAACTTGCACAAGGATAAAGACCTAGTTAATCATACATGTGGTGTATGATTAACATTCACAAGGAACAAGACATTCACAAGGAGGGTATGATCACATATCTACACTAAATACTCTTCGCCCCCGACTGGTATAGTGGAACCAACCATGATACGTTATGACACGGGTTTCCACAAGAAGGGCGCTACTCTTCTCATGAACAAATGTTTGTACTTGTACAAGAAGAACAAGGAACAAGGCTTGCACAAGATACACCGTAAATACCAATGAATAATATCTCATGACGAGATTCGGATATACCAATCCGTGTAACCATCGTGTCAAAAAATCAAGGATATCTACACTAGATATAAGAGACATAGAGGATATCATAAATGAGAAACTATCAGAGAATGTACTCGCCTGAAATCCGGTAAATAATACCACAGATATCCGGTAAGGTGCCTCGAAGACATAGATATGGAATATTACATCAATACAAGGTTTCAGAATAAAAATAAGTTATAATGGTCAAACTAGCTATTTCTAGGTTGTACGAGTCTATCTCCAGGATATTGGGTCCATACACTATGTAACTAGGCCACACTAGCTAAACTAGGATACTAGGAAATTAATAGGATACATTATCGTAAGATACATAAATAATTAGATAGGATAATAATCATAATATGTATATACAATCAATATTATATAATATTCTTAACTAAACTAATGCTAAGTGGATACCTTGGCTTTGAACCAATGCGGTATCGCACCACTACACACCCATCTTGATACTCGAATCCAATACCTTGAGTATCAACCCAATACCTTGACATTTAACTTGGTATCTCAATGTAATGTCACTCTAGCATATATCTAACTACCCAACTCTAATTATAACTAACATATATGCATTATCTAATACAAACTACTATACTATCTACTAATACATACTAAAACAAATAAACATATATACATACATCTACACTAACTAGAGATACAAATATATATTTATATCTAACTATTACTAACCACAAGTACATATACATATAGCTATAGAACAAGGTAACTAACTAGTTAACTAAACTACTAATAAACTAGCTAACTACTTACCTACTGCCCATGCTCTGATACACTGTTGTTGCCTTGCTGATGCACACGCTGCTGCAGCTCGTTGTTGCTCGTGCTTGAGCTGCTGCTGTAGTTGGCTGCCGCCTCTGCACTGCCTGCAGTTTCTCGTGTAGACTGCTCAAGCTGCTGTTGCTGCTACGGGATGCTGTTGTTGCTGTGGCTCTATGATTCAGTTGCATGCACTGCTCGTGCTACTGCCTGCTGTTATAGCTGGCACTGCTCGCTGTTGCTGTGTGCTGCTGCAGCTCGAGTACTACTTGATGTGGCTTGCACTAAAATGCTGCTGCTGTGCTTCTAGCTTCACTATACTGTGCACTGTCTGCTGATACTGTGCACTGCTCGACCCCTCCCCCCCAGCACACGCTCTCACACACACAACACACAACTATACAACTAAGCACAAACACAAGCACTTTTATATATATATATATATATATATATATATATATATATATATATATATATATATATATACACACACACACACACATAACATATGAACATAACACTCATACATATATACTATCTCTATGAATATATATTTAAACATCAATAACATATATATCTATCTATGTATATACACCCTCATATATATATATATATATATATATATATATATATATATATATATATATATATATATATATATATATATATATAAAACCATGAAATTATATATCACCAATAGCTATAAACAATACAAATTAAATCTAAAATGTAATAAAATAAACATGTGGAGTGTATCACACTCGTATCACACTAGATCTATGATACGCTTGCGATACGAGTCCACCACACAACCAAACGTACCCCGAAGGACACGAGCAAATATAAAATAGTATATATGAACAATACGAAGAGTCAAATATCCATCTACGTGTCCGTGTCAAAATGTGACAAGCACAAATCCCCGTGTCGAAAAAAACCCCCAAATCAACCCGTATCTCTAAATTATTGGGATAAGGCCTATACGTATCCAATTATGGATACGACACTAGCCACACACAATCAAACACATGTCAATTTGGTCTAATTGACCAATTGACAAAAACAACATGTGTTAATCTCGAAATTCTTCTAAAATTGACACAAAACACACCATAACTTTCTCCATAGGCCTCCTATGAACCTAATTCCAATTCTTATGGGTAGCCTTAGCATATGGAGTGATTCCTAATGATTAAAATACATATTTAGAGTCTAAACAAAGAGGAAAAACTAAATTGTACCTATTGGGAGATGGATTCCGAATGAAACTTCCAAAATAGGTGAAATGAGCCTTCAACTTGTAGATCCTTGCTCCTCCTTGTAGATCCTTGCTCTACTAGCCTCCAATAATAATTTGGGAAGGAATTGGAAAGAAATTTGATATGGGAATGAAGAAATTGGGAAGAGGAAATTCTAAATCTAGATTTGTAATAAAAATGAGGAGAGAGAAATTTCTCCCTCCTATATATCATGGCCGACCACTTAACCCCCTCCCCAAGCTACTATGCAATGTCTAAAATACCCCTTGAGGCCTCTCATAAAAAAATAATTAAGGAGGGAAGGTTCTAGTCTAACGAGTTTAACTTAATTAATCCTCCTCCTAATGAATGGGCTTCTAATTGGGCTCAATTCTAATTAAATATAAATGTTGGTCCATGGATCTAATCTAAACTAGTTAGGTCCACTAACACAAGTCCAAAATAATAAACTAACATCTAAAAATAATTAAATAATATAATAAATAATTATACAATATGCACAATATTTAATTAATTATGAAATGACCAAAATATTCTTTTCTAGAAAATGTGGTAGTGACATATTGCCACAAACAGATAATCAATACCTTTTCTCCTCTTTCCAAGCTCGAAACAAAAATGCAGTTCAACGAACGAAATTAATGAAATCCATCAAAACCGTTCAAGAAAACGCAAATCCGAAAACCAACTTAAAGCACGAAAGCAACAAGGCGACAAAGAAAACTAGGCAAGAAAACTTGTAGCGGAGAGGTCCCTCTTGACTCTGCCGCTAAGTCCAACTTGGGGCATGGTCCACTGAAATATGAGAATATATTCCGAAGAAGTAAATCCATAACGAGAAAAAGATCTTGATTCAATCTATCCCGATCGAACGATACCAAAAGTATTTCTTAGCCGCGCTCCACGAAAAGTGGAAACGGGGCACCACAAACAATATGCATTGGAATGACTCTCTGATAGAGAAATTAACGTTGGCTATAACGTTGGGTCTGTTCTCGTTCTATAGACAAAAGTTCTAAACCACATTTTTTTATTTTTATCTTGTTAGTCTTTGATGGAATACAACAATAATGAAAATAGTTGTATGTAATAGACTAACGAGTTTTCCAAATAGTTATTGTCTGGAAGATTCAAGGAAATCCAAAAATTCCTTTGACTGTGATTAGAAAGAATAAATCACGAATTTCAGAAAAAACTAGAGAATTTCAAAGTTCATGTATTTTGGTGTACAATTAATTATCAACCAATTCTGACTAGTGACCACTTTCTTGTATAAATATTATTTTTTCTTTTCCAAGAATTAAGTGATAAAATATTTTACATTTTGCACAAGGTAAAATTCTTTACTATAGTTACGAAGTATTCTTGTTAAGTTATTCTAAATCACGAATTCAACAAGTTAGTAGAAAGTTTTAGGACCACTCTGAACACAAACAAACACTGGGTTCAACACATAGAACATAACACTTAATGAAAATATTTCATAAAACATTGACTAGATGAAGCAACAAAATGTGCACATGGGTCACTAGGGTCGCATAGGATCACATGCGCGCATGAGAAGTGCATTAAAAATTTCCTATTATACTCCCAGAAACGAGCCCGGGCTCCGTTTTCTTTAAAAATATGATCTGTCCCGACCCGTTAATGTCACACGACCCTCCCGATCCGTCCCGTTTAAATTTTAAAATATTAGGAACCGACTTGTTTGAACAATTTATGGCTCAGGTCAGGTCGGAACCGCGGGTCCTGGAACCATATGCTCAACCCTAAGAAGAGCGTGGCAAACGAACAAACGGACGAACGAAGAGGGTTAGAATTTACGTAAACCCAGAACAAACTAAAAGGAAAGATTGAGCGAGAATGGAATGAAAGATGTAAATGCACAAGCTTATTCTCTTCGTTTTCGAATCCACTCACAAAATCGTCTCTTGATTTGATACGAAAAACCATAGCCTTACATGGACAATGAATTCCCATATCATGTTGTTAATCTTTTCGAAAAAAATGTAAAGCTGGTCAAAGCTCTTAAAAGGGGGGTGGGGGGTGGGGAGGATAAATTGTCATTAGTGATATAAAAATTTCAATAATATTTCAAACAACATATCCATAAATGTAATCTACATGACACAAGCAGATTTCCTAATGGGTATTTTATTACTGAGTACCCTAAATGTTCAAACCCAAAACTCATGCTGGCTTCTGTCCAACTACGTTGCAGCAATTTAATAGTCTAGGATTTTGATCCCCAATGCCAATATCTCGTAATATTCCTCTAATGCCAATGCAAATTGGGGATGTTGGGTGATTGGGGGTGGGGTGGAGGTGAGGTATTGACCATAATAAATTGTTAATACCTTATACATTTCTCCTATTTGCATTTGTACTAAGAGATATTGTCGTTATATGATTCCAATCCAATAATCCACCATTAAAATATTATGATTCCTAACATGCGAAACGGATCCAAGTCGTACATGTTTAGCTGGAAATTATACGTGACCAAAGTAGTGTTTGGGAAGGGAGGAAAGTGGAAGAAATAATTTGATAGAAAAGTGAGAAAAAAATTATAAGTGGTGATGTTTGGGAAGGGAGAGGGAAAGTAGGGAAGAAAAGTTAGAAAAAAAATTATGTGGATCCTACTAAAAAAATTTTCTTCCGAAAATGGAAGAAAAATTGAGAGAGATGAAAATATTTGGAAATAATTTATTCAACTATCCCTCTTATCAATTATGATATGAGAATAACAAAGACTAAAACGTAATTATATTTCTATCTATAATATTTTTTTTTTTTTTTTTTAACTTTTTTACCCCTACTTTTTTTTTTTATCAGGAATGAAAAATTTAACTTTTTTCCATTTTACTCTCTTCTATTAAAATTTTTTTTTTTTCTCTCAAAATTTTCTTTTCAACCCTTCAAAAGTTTCAAACACAGTCAAGTGTGCATCTGAGAAGTGAGAACTAGACCATAGGGGAGGGGAGGGGAGGGGAGGGGAAGGGGAAGGGGAAGGGAAGGGAAGGGAAGGGGAAGGGGAAGGGGAAGGGAAGGGACTAGGGAGGAATATCCTCCCCCCTTATTCCTAGTACCACCACCCTCCGCCTGTTGGGGAGGGTTACTGCTAACTAGAAATAGAAAAAGAGAGGAGGAATAAGGATAGATAGTTCAATCCACCACACCAAAACATAAAACATTAAATCCCATGCTCTTCTCCCTCCTCTCAGTGCTGTCCAATTCCACCGCCAACATCACAACATCACCGCTTTTGCTTTCCTTTTCCTTTTCCTTTTCGTCACCCGTCGTCCATTCCCTTTCCCCTCTTTTCTTCTAATCCTCCTCTCCTCTCCCTTTTCTTCTCCATCTCCGCGTCGAGAAGAATTTTCCCGCAACCGCAGCCATGGCGAGCTCACCCTCTCCTCCTCCTTCGTCCTCCTACTCCTCATCGAAGAAGAGCTCTCCGTCCTCGTTCGAGCCGGAGCACGTGATGAACTACAGAGGGGGATCGGTCCTCGGGAAGAAGACCATTCTGAAGAGCGACCATTTCCCCGGGTGCCAGAACAAGCGCCTCCTCCCCCAGATTGACGGAGCCCCCAATTACAGGCAGGTCAGGAAAGAAGAAGAAGAACCCAAATCGAACAAAATTGGTTAAATTGTTTATTGGAATGTTTTCTTTGTTTCTTCATCACGATTTGTTAATGCATTTGCTTATGTGGTCGAAATAGGGTTTTCGCGTTAGGAGATGGAAGATTGAATTGTGAAGTGTAATTTAAGATGGGATCATTTTTTCTTTTCGCTTGCCCTTTTTGCATGTCTAGTAAATTCGAGCAGGACAGAAATGACAATTGGAACGACGAGCTATATCGATTATGAAAATATGTTACGGTTATATTTAATGGCTTATGGTTTCTTTGCCTTTTGGGCTCGAAGTTATCTTCGACTCATCATAGCTTATGTCGATGAAATGTGATTTATGAGGATGTTTGTAATACTTTTGAAGTGAAATTGAGTGCTGTTATATGTGTATTTAGTGTTTTTTTTGCCATTAGGAGATAGAAGATTGAATTATGGAGTATGATTAAGGGTCTGCTTGGCAATTGTTGGGGATAGCAGTTATAATGTGTTTTTAAAGTACGGGTTATGAGCGGTTATGAGGAGTCCGGTTTTGGACGATTTTAAGTTACGGCTTTTAAACCAATCTAATTCATGCTTGGTAGTTCATCAACTAGCGGTCATGTAAGTTTTTAAAAACAATAAAATTACTTACATGCACATATATAAACAAAAACCCTCCCAAAGAAAGATTATATTATTGTCCTTCCAAACAATAGCTTATACACTCATATAACTTGCAATCATAAAATGGTTTGACTAGTAGTAAATCATAAATATTGAAAACAAATCATTCACTACAACTACCACATCAAATTGACTGAAATTTTTTATGGAATCATTCACTACCATATCAAATGGACCAATTTTTTTTAAAAAATTCACCTTTTGGAGGAAGTAGTCATCAGATGGAACCTCAAGAGAAACAAATATGAGAAAGAAAAAATATGATAGGGTATTATTAGTTGTAGTTATATTTTTTGATAAGGATATAAATAGAAGCAAAAAATAGAAACCCTTCAAAACACCCCAATTTGGAATGTCACCCAAAATTACACTATACTGGTTTTGTGGGATTTTTGAGCCGACCAAAACCAGTGACTAAAAAAAATTACCAAGCAAGATTTTCTTAAGCACTTCATAAATGACCGACTCAAAAATCTCCCAAAACCGGTGAAAATACCATTGCCAATCAGACTCTAAAGATAAGACGAAATATCGTTTTCTTGACCCTTTTCGATGTCTAGTTATGAAGCTCTAAGTTCTTCGTATCCTATGAAAATATTAAGGAATTGAACAAACATTACGAGTAGGACAGAAATGACAATTGGAACGAACTATAACCTGATTCTGAAGATATGTTATTTTATGGTTAAAGATAATGGGCTTTGGTTTCTCTTTTCTTTGGTGCCAAGTTATCTTCAGCTCATGGTACCGCATGGCTTATGGCGACGAAATGGGAATAGGGGACGATATTGTGTTGTATTATCGAAGCGATATGGAGCTTGCGTTATGTGGGTATATAGTTTTTCTTGCATTAGGATATAGAAGATTGAGTTATTGAGTATACTTTAAGATAGGATGGAAATAATTTTCTATCCCATTTTTGTTGATATTTTACTTGTTGGCTTATATTACTTTATCCCCTTGCATGTATGGGTGAATTGCGAATTTCTGTTTTTAGAAAACTAAACAGATGATATTTATTGTATCTAGCTGGTCTCTTGAATGTCTAAAACTTGTTCCTATTGTATATCCACGTATTTTGAGTCTCCTCAATCATAGAGAAGTGGTCCCAAATACATTTAGTTCAGAAAGGAACTAATAATCTATTTATAGAATGACGGTGAATAATTAATCTTACAATGCCATCAATGATTACATATACAACGATAGACCCTCCTCCCCCTCGCGCCCAACTGCACATCACCACTCACCACACAACATCTATGTAGATCTGTTCCTGATCATGTAGCTTTGAGCTTTGTGTAATATACAGTCGTGAGTTTGACTTGAGGATGATACATTAGTGATGATGGACATCCTAGTGAAAGTAAACATTACTGTGTCACAAATTTATAAACAAAGTAATTATAGCTGTTGCTCAGTGAATAGCATGCATAAATGGTTTTATGTTGCAACAAAGTAAAGAAGCTTATGATACATACATACATACATACATACATAATTTTATTTGAGCTAAATTATAGCAATGTCTTATATTTGGTTTGATAAGTGGACTTTAAAGAAAAAATCCGATCTACACTGTTATTATGTTTCAACCTCATGGTGCAGTTCCTTAAGTGGTATGGAATAATATATGGGCACACATGTATGTTATGCATAGTGCTTCTAAGGATATTGCTGATATAATTTCAAGGTTATCCTTGTTTTTTTAGGCTGGCTCATTGCGAGTTCACGGTGTTGCTATACCTACCATTGATGGGATCAGGAATGTACTGAATCATATTGGAGCACATACAGTAAGGCTGCAGAAACGAGTGTTATGGCACAACCTCAGAGAAGAGCCAGTAAGTTTATATGTTACCTAGCATTGGAGTTCTGTTAATAGAAAATTAATTAGAGATTATTATTTTTCTTTATGTATTTGGGAATGTTAGGAGACTTACTTTTATATGTCGTAAGTTTGACAATTTTTTAATGCACTTATTTTGATTTTTGAACTAGGTAGTATACATCAATGGTCGCCCCTTTGTTTTGCGAGACGTTGAAAGGCCCTTCTCCAATCTTGAATACACGGTTTGTTGATGTTTCAAGCTTTTCATGACATTCATTTTCAAATTATTCTATTTAAGAATTGTTTCTGAATCATATTTAGCTATAACCCATAAAAGTTGCTGAGCATATTTGCAGCAAATTGTGGTTCTCTATTGTTTGATAGTAGTGTTGATGTGACCTTATTTTTAAACGCATGCATGTTCCTTACAAAGGAATGAGAAATTTTATTTCATTTGGTCTATTGGCTTATTGACATTGTAACTAAGAGACACATCGAGTACTCATGATTTGTTATCTTGATGTAGTAGCCTAGACTCTTCCCTTGATTAGTATACTTTCTGGTTTGATCCTCGTTTACTTGAGCTTAAATTCATAGCTAAATAAGGTAGAACCCAGTTTTTCTTCGAGGTTCGTGGTTTAAGGGGTGATCTTCTCTTGCTTATTATCATCTTGGTTAGAAATGTATTGTCTAACTCCTGGATGTTTACTCTTAGATTAAGTGGATGATTACTCTTAGATAGTGATTTCATATAGTCTTCTTTAGTGATTTCATATAGTTATCTAATAATGAGGACATCATTCTTTAATGATTTCATAGTCTTTTTTAGTCCTACATCTAATAATGAGGACATCATTCGTCATGCTCTCTCTCTCTCTCTCTCTCTAGAGAGAGAGAGAGAGATTTGCATTCCCCTCTCTCTCTAGAGAAAGACGATGACAAATGATGTCCTCATTATTAGATGTAGGATTAAAGAATACTATATGACCTCTAGCTCAAGTGGCTAAGGTGGAAGGCATCCCCCAGAAGTGGTTTTGGGTTCAAGATTTGGGGAAAATAATTAATTCCCAAGTGGTGGGGAATTAATTAGGCAGCCGGGTAGAGCGGGCCTTCGGGCCGGGGTGATGTCCTTCGAGTCGGGTTGTGGGCCATTAGGTGGCAAAAATTTGTAATAAAAATTACAATTTTCAAAATAAATATAATAAAATAAAATTATATATATATATATATATATATATATTATGTTAGGGACATTTAAAATGTCGAATATCAATAAATCAAGTCCTACCTAAAGGAGGAAGATGTTTGATTGGGTAAATATGCAAAAACATTGGAATTTGGGGTCGGAATCAAAGACAAAGACTCTTGCCGGAGGAGGGAGGACTATTGAGTGGAGAATTTGGGAAATAAGATTCGGGGTCAAGAGAAGCAAACAGAAGTGGTTAGGGCTTAGGGCTCAGTGTCACTAAGAAGACAAATAAATAATTGGGTTTTTATTTTAGTTTTTTGGGATAACGAGTAGGGTCTTTAAAGATTCCACTTTTTAACACATAAAATCGATTTGTGTAAAAGTCGTGAGATATTTATTTTTCTCGTGTCAACGGACATATCGAATTTATGTTGATTTTAAGCAAGATAACGTGAATATTTTGTTTGCTAATTTGTGTCGTTTGCTAGTCAAAACCCCGATATGTCTACCGACATGTCGAACAAGTTGATGACATATACAAGATTGTTTCTTGTACATGGTATCAGTGAAGGACGAATCCTGATATGTCCACCATATTGCTCCCCTCGCTCCTTCTCACGACTTCTTTTCTGCATAGCTACATTGCCTCTCTTATTCCTTCTCTTCAGTTGTCCTTGGCCCCTATTCGCCTCTCTCCTCTAGGGCAACCATGAACCCCTTATGTTGCAGATTCTACCTGCCGCCCTTCATAGCCTTCATAGCCTGTCTTGGTCCCCTTTATGCACCTTCCTACTAGCTTTCCTCCCTTTTGTCACGTTTCGATTTTGTCGAATCGATAGGTCGCCACTGGACGTGATATTGTACAAGTCTAAATTGTACTTGTATAAGGCAAGACTGTGCACAAATAATATTTATTTGAAGATAAGGTTTTAGCAACACACTAGCAGAAAAATTCAAGACAACAATATAGGAATAAATAGCTCTTTTTATTAAATTCTTGCAGCGAAAATACTTTTTCTCAGTACAAATTGAAATATCTTTCTAGCTTACATTGCTTGGAAATAAAAAACAACTGGTAGGCTATCATGAAATAATATCTCTGTTTCATACATTATGTCCCTTTATTACAGATGAACTCAAATGCTTCAAGAAGAACTTCAAATATTTCGAAAGAGGAAGAAGCGTTAAAACTGCAGCGAAAGCCTTTTATCTCTCTTGTACGTCCATGTTGTCTCCAACACACTTGGATGAGGGTGTCAGCACATTTGGGAATACACTGGTGAGCGGAACTAACCCAATTCATCTAAGCCAACACTATAATCGAGTGAAGCAAACATATATTAAGATGATCTTTCTATTAGGAACTGTGGTCAATTAACAGTACAATATCAAGAATATATATATATATATATATATATATATATATATATATATATTAACATAAACATATCACTTGATAGTGATTTCTTACCCACAACCGATTTACCGTCCCTGTATAAAATACATGATAATACTTACCGTCCCTACACAAGACATTCATTAGTATGCAACTTGTTTACATGGTGGTCATTGGTGATTATAGCACCATGAAGGACTTTAGTCTTTTACATGGTATTGCGACTCGTCTTTTCAAAGCAGGTAGCTAGCCTCAATGAAGGTCCCGCAATACCTCGTGCCTATTAGCACGTCCGAATATTTCTACTAGGTTGATACAGTCCTGGTATTCTGGATACCGTTCGAGAAAATTTATCAAACCTTGTGCACAAGTTGTCCATGATCATGCGAATACATATGCAACATAACTATAAAACATAATTTGCATGGTAAAGTACTGGAAGTAAATATCAACATATATTTCTACTTGCACGGTATATTCATAAGTCAATGCTCGTATTCTTACATTTACATTACGAATTCAACACTTAGTGACATATCAGTCCCAACATTTCCATTTATCACTTGGTGACCTATCGGTCCCAATATATTCCACATTTTATAGTATCGAATCATTTTCATATGAAACTTGCAATTTAACATTCTTGTGTAAGAGTTACACTAACATTTCATCTTTCATGTATCTCATTCATTAACAATACATGTGACATCTCTTATTTTTATTTCAACTAAGAAATCATTGATCTAAGGACGTCACGAGGAAACAAGATAATTTATTTTAGTAGGGTATGAAGGAGTAGAAAAGAAGGGCTAGAACCACCCACCGATTTAGAGAAATGTCGAGAGAAGGAGAAACACTTCGCACGATCAGGCCTCAATTATGCTTTCTCCAGCAATGACATAAACATCGTATCAGTATGCCTCTATCTTTCCTTTCTCTCAGAATTTTCAAGAATGAATGCAAAAATCGATGAAAGCGAACAATAAAAACGATCATCGAAAACCAACACGAAAGTGCATTCATAAAAATCAAACAACAAAAACGTCCAATGAAAACTACAATTGAAAGTTATGGAAAGAAACTCTTATATAGAGCTCGTTCGCCAAGACACAATCCACTGCATTTTGGACTCTCATTCCAATAGAAGCTAATCCATGAATTAGAAATATTTTTTATGCATTCGTCCCGATCGATTAGGTGCCAAAAGGTTTTTCTAATATCCAGTTTCGACTGGGTCATACTAGCCACAAGCCATACGTAGTGGACCGCCAGGAGCGGGGCACTACACCTTTCCTAGGGGCATCCCTTATGGCTCCTCCCGCCTCCTAAAAAAATGGAAATATATTGGTTTTAACAAAAATATTAAACTAAAAAACTATTAAAATAATAATGTTGTTGATCAATAATATGTTTATACATCATAATTAAGTAGCAAACCATGGTCTTTGCCGGACAATATCTAAAAAACCTATATATTTTTAAGTTTTACACATCAAATAATATAATTGAGTACGAACATAATACTGTTCTTCTTTACCCTTAATATGTTCTTACATCATAATTAAGTAGCAAAGTCATTATGACAATATTACAAACTATGGTCCTTTAAACATTCTTCCCAAAATGTTACAAATATCATAAAGACAAACAGAACTATTAGAGTCCACCAATAATCCGAATCCTGAATTGCCAAACGAGAGGAATTCTTCATCTTCCTCAGCAACCTGCACCAATAGATTTATTGGGGAACAGTGTTTTGCAAATTCAAAGAAACACGGAATAAGCACCATCTTCAGAGTACCGTCGGGGTGGGTGGGTGGGGGGTTCATCCAATTACTTTTCATAGTCTTTGATTGTATTATATCGCTATCGTTGTCCTTATCATTGCCAACATTGGGGGAGGGACATGGTTAGGGTACACTTGAAAAGTGAATCAATCACATAAAACTCAGTAAAAATAGATAGTAGCCCAAAACTCAAAGTATACTTTAGTATCAAGTGAAGTATCAAAAACTTTTGTATCAAAAACTGGATACCAAACCAAATCCAGGCGACAAACCCTAAAATAGATAAATGATCCCAAGCAAAGCAAAACTGCAATATCTTTGGCTCAAACGAATAAATGATCCTGACCGAATTCAGCAAACCATGTTCCAAACCAAGAACAAATACCCATTCCTACAGTATTGAGTTAAAAAGTCAGGCTCAGAGGAATAACCGATGTTTAGTGTTGGAAGCATACCCAAACCACATTTCTGTCAAACATTCTCCGACAAACCCTATGTTCAAATGTAGTATAAGTTCAGAAGATAAGAAGAGGCAAAGGTAAAATGCAGCCCAACATAGCCTTAAGTAACCCCAATTATATGATCAAATGTAGTATTAGTTTAAAGGAGAAGAGGAAAGGTAAAAATGTAGCTCAAACAAAAACTCGGATAACAAACCAAATATTTAGATGAATATTGATGCTTACCAACTAACCTACCACAATGCTTATTGTGCAACACACTTACATATATAGCTAAAAAATAAGAACCAAACCACTAGACAGATAGCAGTAACCAGAGCTAGCCGCAACCTAGCAAGCAGTAGCAGTATCATAGACTCACAAGTGAAAAAATTGAAGTAAAAAACACTTGTAGTATCAGCATCAAGATGCATCAGTACTTTATAAAGTGTAGTGTCTACACCGTCAAGTAAAGAGAAACCATCAGGAAACTTTATGAAGTATGGTATTTATACTGCTAAAAACATGTCATCAAAATGCAATAAAATGCAGCAAAGGCAAAATGTAGCAAACCAAGTGTAGTACCAGTCTATTTAAAAACCTAGGTTAAGCTGTAGTAGGCTAATAAGTGAGGAAGTGGTAAAGTGGGCTCCAGTTTCTCCTCTTTCCTTGTTTATGGTTGAGCAGAGAAACTTAATCCCTTGACTTTCTCTTCTGACATCACAGTACATAGTATCAAGTGTAATATCTATACTATCTAATAGCAGTAACCCAAAATATGTGTCAACAACAAACTAGATGAATAACAGAAGATTGCTGGAAAAAGAGCAGGAGAGGTTTTTACCATCGCGGAAGGGCCGGTGGAATGGTGGTGGGAGTATGCCACGGTGACCGGAGTATCAAGGAGGAGAGTGGCAAGGAGCAAAATCAGACAACCAAAGAACTCCAAAAAACCCACCACCACCATTTTTGCCCACTTCCTCTCATTGGGGGAGGAACTAGAAAACTGAAAAAGTAAGGGATAAAGGTTACTATTATATGAGAAGAGAAAGTCGAGGGCTTCACTTTCTCTATTGAACCAAACGGGAGAAGAGGAGAAAGTGAGCCCACTTTTCCACTTATTTGACCACTTCCAGCTGAACCAAACACGCCTGTAACATATGCTGACTAAAAGTGTACACAATACAAAGGTGGGGTGGAGAGAGCAAATGCCTAAGGGGACGCCTTAAAGAAATTTGGCAGTTGTGTATTTAATACCGTTAGGGATAAATTTGGGTTTTGAACGATATTATTAATCTAATTTTGATAATACTAGGATTATTATAAATGATGGGAGGTGTAAGAGTTGTATTAGTTGAAGATATAATGATGGGGGGTCACTTGATAAGCCATTAAGAAATAAGAAAAATCGGGTATATAGAGAGGTTTTGGCCTTTTTGTCTAAAATGGACAAGAAAGGAGAACTAGAACTACATGTGAGATGCATGCATTGTAGAAATGAGAACAAGTTGATATGATAACAATATTGTATGTTATATATTAGGTTGTCATATCGTGTATCGGTATGCTTGATTCTCGTACCGTAAAATACATTAAATATAACAAATGGATAACTTGAACACATTAAGCAACAATAAAGAGTATCACTAAGCATCTAATGACCATCATTATAAAGTCAACAAGTGAAAATGAAACTAAAAGACAAGTTAGACAATCATCATAAGTTCCTAAGATCCATAAATTTATCCATTCAACACCATAAGGTCCATAATAGAAATGGTAGCCAATGGAACACCCAAAAGAAAGGGAAAAAAGTTCAAAAACAAATGAGAAGAAAGCTCAATATATAGATAAAGAAAATATAAATGGTGAAAAATTTAAAACAAAAAACAAATATGTATGGTGTCGGACGATAAAAAATGTACTTACATTTTTTTTTCCTCCCACGCCGATTCGTATAAAAACCTTTTGTATTGTATTGTACGATCTGTGTCATGTATCTTACGAGATTAACAACATATGTTATATACATTAAGCGAAGAAAAATCATAACTTTCTGCTCAAGAGGGTAAGTAGGATGAAAAGCCTAAAATATCATGGAGGGTAAGTAGGAGGAAAAGCCTAAAATATCATGGATGGAAGTTGTAATCAAGGGTTTCCTGCTAGCACTGGTGAACAAGGATTTTGTCAAGCAGATTTCAAATTGATTGGAGAAGGCTTGTTGGTGAGGACGATATAAATAATATATTATTAGTATCATTTTTTATGATTTGTGGGAGACCATAAATGAAGGTTTTAAACGACAGTAGGCGGGTGCGCGGCGGAAAGAGTCCGCCTACCGCCTAGGCCCATAGGCACCGCCTAGGCAGTTGATACATTTTGGATATTTTTTACTATTTTACCACAGTTTTTTGCATTCTATATATATTTTAAGGATGTTTCATGCATAACTATGTTGTAGAACAAAGATTTATTAAGTTTTAGTCTTGTAAAAGCAAACCATAGGTCCATAATGCTTGCAAAACCGTTTGGCCAAAAAATTTTGTTAGGTATTGCTCCGCCTAGGTGTCCACCTACACCACCAAAGCTCCGTTGGTCGCCTACTCTACCGTCTACCGAAAAACGGTGCGGAGAGAGACCGCCTACCGCCTAGGCGGTCGAGGCGGCCGCCATTTAGAACACTGCCATAAATCTGCATAATAATCATTCTACAAGACTAAAATAAGCATAAAAGGACAAATGAAGGGAGACTATGGAGAGGGATGGAGGAAAACGTAGTATGATATTTGTTCTAATAGCAAGTTCATACCATTTTGTAATCTTGTAATACACTGACGTAAGTTGGCATCTGAATGTTATAGAGACAACAATGATTTAATGGATCTAATTTATTGCTACAAATAGCTTTTGACCCATATAGTCAAAACTAGATGTAAGGGGTCCATTCTCTCAATTTGGTAATAATATTATCATTATTGATTTCCATGTGGTATGCCTTTGAATATGTGGTTGCATTCAACTGTATCTACTTTGCGCTTTGTGTATAGTGCAACGTGTTTGTGTACACATTATTTTTACTGTAAAGGCTTCTCCTCTCCGCCACCAACTCCCCCCCCCAAAATCCCCCCATTTCTCATTATCAATACTAGAATATGTAAGGGATCCTTACATGCTATTTTTTTAGCGAATCATGATTCTTGTAGGAGTGATGCTCTGATGAATATTAGAAGACACAAGGGAACCTATTTGAATTGGTCAGAAAATGTTTTGAGCACAAATGCACCTACATGTTATGCCTCAGTTGGAAAAATGTTTAGAGGCTTCGCCACAGAATGGAGAGGGCTAATATGACCTTGTTGACATATTTCAGGCGATACCAGATTGTCTAAGGAAGTATTATCTGGTTGACTATTATAAGTAACTTAGTACAATTTCATGTTTATTTGTACTCTGTACTTCTTTCAGATAGAATTTGGGGCCGTGAGTTGTTTGACATTTGATATTATTAACCCAAACCTTGCAACTTGTTTAGGCACTGCTAGTTCCTGCTATGTCTTTTAATATCCAGTTAGAAGTAGTCAAACATAAAAGTCTAATTAGAGTGATAAAGACTTGGGTGTTTTCACAGTATGTTGTGTTGAGTCAAAGAACCCAGTCCAATCCAGCAATGCAAGTAATTTGAAATAGTTGTATGTTTTGTTGACTGTTGAGCCATACAGAAGAACTGAAAGATCCATTCTATTTCAGTAGTACAAGTAATTGGAAATAAGTATAGTAATACTTCGCGAATTGAAATTATAGGGCTGTGGTTAGTCCTTTGATTGTCCATAGTGGATGGGCATTCTTTCCTGTTTGTGAACATTGTTGGCGCATGCTAGTTGGAGATATAATTAGTTGGTAGTTACGAGCTTCTAATATTATAACATCAAATGAACTAGTATTGTATAGAGGAAAGAATTGTAGCAATTATTCCTTGGAAGGTGGATATACCATGCACTTAAAATTTTATTTCACTCTCTTTTTGCTCTTTTTGTTGGATGGATCTTATGAGAATTGCAAGTCATAACTCTTTTATCTGTTTCTTCATTTGCTTTTATTGTGGTATTAGTATTTATGGCCTTAACATTTTTCTAAGTACACAATATTTTCATAAAACTAGAGTTACAATTCATGAATTCACATAAGAAGAATCTCATTATCCAGTTTAAAGCTTTACATTTTTTTGGAATATTAATGCTGAAACTTTTTTTTTTTCAATCAAACTAGGGAATAAACAGGGCCAGAGTTGAACAGATGGAATCTCGTCTGAAAGAAGACATCCTCCTTGAAGCTGCAAGGTGATTGTTTTTTCTTCTTACAGTTGATTGGAACAGGACATTGTTTTTGACATTACCTTTTCTCATTTGTGAACTACAAATATGACTTTCAGATATGGAAATAAAATTCTCGTAACTGATGAACTGCCTGATGGGCAGATGGTGGACCAGTGGAAACAGTTGATGAATGATTCCGTTAAAACGCCTCTGGAGGTAATGTGCTAATGTATCTATGCACTTCAAGTATATATGGTTGACATGTCTATAAAAACTCGTACATTTTCTGATGAGTGTAAGTTATATTAGGTTTATGAAATGCTTCAAGTAGAAGGATACCTTGTTGACTATGAAAGAGTTCCTATAACAGATGAAAAAGCCCCAAAAGAAGGAGATTTTGACAATTTGGTAAGTTTACTCGTAATTATACTTTATGTTTTCAGTTCCAACCAGAGTTCTTTTTGTTTGTTTAGAAACATGAAAGAGTACTACAACAGCCACATAAAAAGAAGAGGAAGTTGAAAATCCCTCGCCTTAGTTAGTTAGATGGTCATAAGAGAGCATATATCACCAATATAATTTGAAAGATATACTACAATGTAGTAGACAGACAAATTATTACTGATTAAATACTTAAATGAAAGAAAAGGGCAGCTTTTCCATATCATTTCCTCTCTTATATCACTATCACTATCTTACTAGTTTTTAGAGAGAGCTTTTGATTTTTATGATTGCATATCATATCACTTATTCTTCCCTGAGGCAATAGATTTTCCTCTCAAACAAGCGACTATGCTACTATTTTCTAGTATTTATGTGAATTTCTTCTCTTTTCAAAGTTTAGAGAACCTTTTCTCCAAGGACTATTCTTAAATAGAGATTGAAATGTTTATTTTAGTGTAGGTAGATATATCTTCCTTACATGACTTTTCAAAAGGTAAATACTGTGGTGTATATATGGTCAAATATACCATGATTGCATTTCTTATACTATACACTTTTTTCTGATGGGGAAGTTGTATCATCCTTATCTAGAAATTTGGTACATGTTATCTTTTCACTCTTTGCATTAATGTGTCATAGAGAAGAATGTAATTCCATATGGCAAAATGTATCGTCTTACCTCTTTATCTAGACTCTTTGTAGTCGGAGTAGAGGGTGTTCCTTGGTTGCAGGAGCCTACGTACGTATCGTTCAACTACCCGTCTATGTTTTATGGCATGGCATGCTCATATCTACCTTTGCTAGGAATTAACACCAACATAGTGGGTTGACTTCAAGTCAACAGGCAGTCATGAAAACTTTATTAATTCTTTTATGGAACTTTCTTATACTTCATAGCCAACCCTATTCTAATGGGAGAAGGCTTGGATGATGATGGTGGTGGATTTCTTGATGAGGAAATTTCTCTTTGTGGTTTGTTTACTTTCCACAATCTTAAATAAATGGTATAATTAGATATGTATGTTACTTTTATGCATTGATAAAGAAAAAATTTGAAGAGGCCTTAACGTGTTGATCTCCATTAACGTTACCAATAGTGGTACGTACACCACGTGGATTGGATAAAAATATGGTGATATGCTAGAGATAGAAAGATTGAGCGATTTGAATACTGCATTAATATCTAGTGCACCCTCTATAAGGGCTTAAAAGGTTTTCATTTTATTAAGACACTAAATCTATCATAGAATCATGCCATTCCTAAATCTGATTGCTATAGGTCAATTAAGCGAGCATGCCTAACATCTTTCTTAAGAAATCTCACCCATAGCGGTCATTAGGTAAGAATAGGGAGGCATGTGTATGCGTCTCTAATAGAATCAAAAATAAAAATAAAGTGTGACCTGACCCATCACTGTCTGCATCTCAGCCACCAATTGCCATGGACTGTCTTGTACCACCGTGTGTTGCCCCGCATACTTCGTCGTGCCATCAACTCTGTCCTTTCCTTCATTTTTTCTCCACTCAAGCGAAAGATCTTTCCTAGGACCTATACCCGTCTCCTTCTTTCTTTATTCTCATCCTCCCTTTTTCCTCTTCATTATGCCAATCGGAGAAATTGGTAGCGACAACCGCAGTCGTCGAGGACCTCCTCTGCCATAGTCTCACCTTCTTCCATTTTCTCTATTCTGCTCCTCCCTCACCTCCCAATTTGGATGAGGGAGGGAGGGGGAAATAAAGGAGAAAAAAAAGGAGGGGGGGGGAATCGCTGAGAAGACTTTACCGAGTTAAGCTGTGACGATGGTCAACACCTACTTTTATTACATTAGTGGAGGGGGGTAGGAGGAAGAGGAAGATAAAAAGAGGATGTAAGAGGAGAAAAGAATAAATTGTTGGCGCGTGGAATGGTGTAGCTTGTGGAGGGAAAAATGAGAGAAAGGGAAGAGTTGGCAGGAGAAATGACTATTGATGGTAGCTACGGTAGCCGCCGTCACCTATAGCTACAAGTAGGAGGAAAAGTAGAAATAGAGGATGAAAGAGGCGAAACGAAGGAGAAGGAAATAATTAATGGCCTTGAACGAAGTGGTTTGTGGTGGGTGTCGTTGCACTGTTGGTGCCAGAAATTATCGTGGCAAGATGTTGCGAGAGGCGGCCATTATTTGGCTGAGTCATTATTTTTAGGTTTTAAGTTTAATTATCAAAAGAAATGACATTTTAGTCAAATCTTATATTTCATAAGGAAACTGGTGCCATGAGGGTTAAGTGATGGCTTTGTAACGTTAGGAGTTATCCACATATGCTTGCAGATGTTGGAAGGTTTTTGAAATTAGTCCTAAATTTTTTCTCATATTGTTTTGAAGGCAGCTGGAATAATGTTATTTAAATAAATAACAATTTATCAAATAAAATAATAATTGTGGAGATTAGAGGTAACACAATTAACAATTCAAACCATATTTTGTAGTATCGACCGATATCGATTGGATACAGCCTACCGATCCGGTTTGGCATGTCACGATCCGATACCTACCGAGACCGAATTTGGCCGATACATGCATTGAGGGTCTCTTTTCCAGCCAATTCGGTAAAGAAAATTGAACGAAAAAGACTAATCAACAAGGATGTAAAAGTATAGTAAAGTTGTAAAAGCATGTAAATGAAAAATACGTATCTATCGCAGGTAAACCAATCAGCAATGATGACTATTATTTCATTCAATTTCAAGACTACTATAAAACAACAAAAAAAATACTTTAAATTATACCTAAATGTCTAAAATAGTTTCTCTAAATTTATTAATAATTATTTGCTTCCCGATACCAAAAAACCGATACTCCGATTTGAAACCTCCGATACTGTCGATACCGCCGATACAATACTTATAGGCAGGGTCCCAGACCTATTTCGATGCCGATAGTGTGAACCTTGATTCAAACTTGAGTTATATCTACTCATTGATCAATATTTGATTAAGATTTGGATTCTAGAATAATTGATTTTAGCAAGAAAGTTATTATCATGAAAAAATTAGCCAAGTAAAGTTGATTAGGCAATTATTGTGATTAGCCATTAGATGTGAACAGAGGAAGGTCTGCATGATGAAACCAGGATTTGGGGATGGGGGAATTTTTGAGACTTGTGATTGCATGTTTGTATAGGTTGAGTGTCTTCGAATGATTTTCTAGTTACGTCTTTGTCTAAGAACTCAAGTGAGGTCTTAGCACCAACATTTAATACCTAGTACTATCCTTTCTTCGAACACGACATAAAAACTCAGAGAAACTGCTGCCTGCATTTCAAATGTCCTTGCCACAATGACCCAGTAAGTTTCTTTGGCTCTTCTTTTGTTACACTCTCTCAAGTTTATAAAGTGAGGATACCACATCAAGCTCTGTTATTTAGAAACATTGCAAATGATTAGCATTTAAGAAGACAGAGATCAACTGCAAGGAATTGAATAATGAGAACTCGCTAAGATAGTCTATGCTATTTATTCGCAGTGGGAGCCATAGAGGTCCCATGGATTTCAGTGTGCAGATATGAGAACTGATGGAAGTCCAATTTACCTTCAGAAGTGCTCAAGAGATTCTAAAGAAGCTCATTCATGAACTGAGAATGCTCATTTCCAGCTTTGTTTCGCAAAATATTGTTCATAAAACTTATCTAAGTTTGTGAAACTGGTTTGTTGTTGCTGACTCATACATATGCCGACCATCATCTTAAAAGTTACCTTCACACCAGTCGTAATTTGAGAAGTGATCGTTTTTGAAGCCATAGAACACCAAAAGTTTTCTGACTAAATCCCTTTTATTTGCTGCAGGTTTGTAGAATCTCCCATGTGGATCTGCAGACTGAAATAATTTTTAACTGTCAGATGGGGCGAGGAAGAACTACTACAGGGATGGTGATAGCTACACTGGTTTATCTTAATCGCATTGGAGCATCTGGTTAGAGTTTATTTTGTTAAAAAACCTTAGGACATTGGTTACTTACATTTATTTTGATCATATGTAGTCGGTCTGTGTATGCCATGTCTTTAAGATATGAATGATTAATTTACTTTCATATCTAGGATAAACTCTGAGACCTCCTGTAGTTTTTTTTTCTGAACGTAGTGCACTCTTTGTTATCACATTTTCAAAGATAAACGTGCATAAATTTCTAGTGTGACCTCTAATATTGCTTTCATACTTTGGATAAACTCTGAGACCTATAATTTGTTTCCTGAATGTGGTGGACTGTTCATTATTTGTCACATTTTCAAATATATACTATATAGGCAATGGCACATTTTCATAGATTCCTATGACCACTAGACTTTTCCAGTCTGTTGGAACAAGATCTAATAGTCAAACTTCTACTTCTAAATAGGATAGCCAAGTTCAGCTTTTTGAAGACTTCTTTTTCATCCATCTCTATCAAGATCCATCATACTTACTTAACAAAAACCTTTTCAAAGTTATTTGCCGGATCACCCAAATTGGTTCTTCGTCTTTGTCTTCGTACTAAGAAAGGAAACAAGAGTTTCAGAGGATCAGTTTGGTTTTATACTTTTATGTCATGGAGATATACTACTGAAGCTACTTATTAAGAAGACAATGGAAAAATTTAGAGAGAAGACGGAGGACATACTTTCTTCTTCTTCTTCTTCTTTTTACATCACAAAATATAAAACATAAACAAAAAGAAGAAGGAAAATGAGTGTTTGGACACAGATCATGGAGCATTGGACACAATCACCTCCAAACAAGTCCACAGAGAAAAGGATGGACATGATCCTACTAATCACTGCTATCTCCACAAAGCACTGCTAAACATTGGACACAATGTCCACAAAGGACATGATCACCTCCAAACAGTTGTTGTGTCCACAAGACAGAACATGATGGATCCAACTGAGCCAAACAGGCAACGCCAATCAGCTCCAAACAGGGAAAACAAAACAACTCCAATATTGTGGTTGGACTTGGTTGGAGAAGAAGTAATAGTCTCTGGAGTGTTTCAGTCATCGAGGTATTCTGAGCTGTCGTCAGGGCTGGATATGAGAAGAACTTGACACAGGAGTCAGCGTTGTGTTCACAAAACAGAGACCAGAGCCGGACACGAGAAACCACGATCAAAGTTGAAGGCAGTAAGTCGACGATGAGTTCATGATGATCATAGAGGAAGACGTATTGGAGTACACACGACCATGGCAAAGCTTGTGGACAAGATCTTGTCGAGGCTCGGCTCAGTTCGAAACAAAGAACATAACACTATGCTCAAACTGGAAACAGATCATAAAGGGAGAGTCTAGATGTCAAGCACTATGTCAGAGAAGAAGCAGTTGGCGACGATGGCGCAGGAGAGCAGTATGCCCGAGAAGAAGCAGTCGTCGGCAACGCTGGAGACATACCAGAGGCTATGTACTGAGGTCCTTGTCTTCGTCAATCAGAGGAGGCACCCAGAGAGAAAAGCAGACTTCGTCTAGAACGAGGATGACAATCACTGGAGACACAGAAGTGTATAGACCTCAAGAACAGTCCAGATCTAGCTCTGGATTTGGTCGACGAGCAGGCCAGACCTAGATTTGAGACACTGGAAGAGAATGGTGAGGATGGTCCTCCCTTGACTGCTAGTGGTTGAGAGGAGTGTGGAGAAGAAATTAATTAATTAGGTTTGAGGATATTTTGTTCTTGGAGATGAGGTTGCTACATAGGGTTAGGGCTAGGGTTTTGTGAGAAGAAAGATGGATGGTTGTGATTAGATGGAGGATGAGGACTCAAGGGCCAGGATTGTCCATCTGATACCATATTACAATAAAGGCTGCATTTTGACTAGAATTTGGACTTGTTGCCTTACAATATATAGAGTAATAGAGTAATAAAGACTTACTATATAGTGGTCATCAAGAAACTAAATAAATCGATTTCATTTTCTACAATAGGATAAACCATGGTATATGAAATATAACTAAAACCAAAGGTCAAAGAGAAAAGAGGGAGGAGTACACTTCGACAGTTTCGGTATTTAGGATCATTCAACATGATGGACAAATTGAGAAGTTTGTTGTTCTTAGAATTAAAACTGGATGATTGAAGTTGAAGAGTGTTTCTAGAGTGCTTTGTTATTGCAACATACACTTGAAGTTGAAAGAAAAATTCCATTCAACAACTATAAGACCAATCATGCATGGATAGGAATGTAGTGCAATTGAAAACCAATGGGTCCCAAAATGTGTAGCTGAAATGATGTCACGTCCCGCTCCCAGAATACTGGATAAATACGAGGACTGACATGGCCAACCATACCTTGCAGAATACCGAAATAAGCCGCAATGTTCTAAGGTTGTCAAGAAGACAAATGGGTGGACTCTAACATGCTATGACGTCGGTCCTAAGGCCGACATATCCTAGTATCTCAATCCATCAACAACAATTTCAAGAGTATATCATACATGAATGTAAAGAGGCGTCCCAAAATACATATCACATATGATCATGAAGCTAGTGAGAATACAAAATGTTGCACTAACAGAGTATAGTTATATATGATCAAATATACCAGCCATGGTCTAATATATATATCATGTCGATCGTAGTCTCAAAAATATAAGGAGCTAACTCTGCCCCCTTGCTAACACCACAAATCGAGAAATTAAAACGAGGGGTAGAAGAAGGAACCCACTCGCAAGCTTTCAAACGTAAGAAAAGTGCGCCGGCTGACGAAACATAGGAAAAATGCGCTAGATTACCAAACGCGAAGAAAGTGCGCTGACTGACTGTAGCACACTTTCTCTTGGTTTCTCAGAGAGAACTTTGATCGAATACGCACCAAAGTGCGCAAGCTGGATTTTCTCTCGAAAGTGCGCCACTGACTTAAGGAGTGTGATTAGCACACTTTTGCTAGGGGATTGAGTGCAGTATGATTAGTACGCACGAATAGTTAGGACAGCACACCAATGCGTCCAAAGTGAAATATACGTATTTCTACGCTAAAGGGATTCTCTTGCATATTCTTCACAGAGCACTGTTCTTCTTCTGCAGTCAGCCATTTTGGTATACGTATTGTATCAAGTTTCAGCATTGAACTTAACTGGACTCGAAATCAAGCAACGGCCAAAAGCAAAGTTACATAAAATATGGTGCTCTACACTATGAGCTAATTAGTTTTGTAAAACACAGTTTTGGAAGATCAAACCCCAGGAAAACAAAAGTGAACCCATAAACCCAAACTCAGGTCCATGCAATTCCAACCGAGAAAATCAAGAACAACAAGTATTAAAGTTGAAGGGGTGCTCGGTCCCAACAATATGAGCTAGAAATAACAAGAAAATATTACGAACTAAAAACATGCATAAATCCATGGTTTTCTCTTGTGCAAGATGTATTTGCCTGTAGTGGCTTCTTAGTCTCAACTTCTCATGGTCCAAGTCACAACAACTTCTCCCTAGGGTTAGGGTTTGAGGGAACGGAGCAAAGGAAGGAGAAAGAAGAAAGAAAGTGGAAAGAGTAAAATGAAGAATGAAAGGGAGGAGAGAGAAAACACTCATATATATATAAGGGGAGAGGGGGATGGTTAAGCCATGGGTTCAGTCAAAATGAACCAAACCAGGTGTCCAATCTACATGCGGGTCCTAAACCGGGTCTATGGCAATGCCAATGGGTATTCTACCGGTCTCGGGTAGTCTCTCTCAAAAGGAATAAATACAATGACAAGAAGCATCATGCAAATACAGTAGAAATACATTATCAGAAAATTAAATTCAAATATCAAAAATTCAAGAAATACCAAATCTGGGAACGGATGTGACAAATGAGAATGTTAAGATGGATGAATGAAATTTTAGGGAAAGCTAGCATAAAAAATGAGTGTATTTATAGGATGTTGAAAGTGGCAAATTGAAGATAAGATGAGAAAAATCATCTCATGTGGTTTGGACGTCTGCAACATAGACCAATTGATGTTCTGATCAGGAGGACCGATGGGTATTAATCAAAGGAGCTACTAGAACTAGGGGTAGGCCTAAAAGAGCTTGGTTTGATTTTTGTAACAAATAATATAATTTTTTTTAACATTATAGCGGACATGGCCCTTAACAAAGCTGAATGGAAGAACATGATTCATATCTGACCCAAAAATTTGAGATAAAGGCTTTTTGTTGTTGTAGTAAAAAGTTATTAGTAATAAACAGTCGTACTGAAATGCTTGTGCCAACAAGGGAAAAGATTTCTTATAATCAATACCATACTCATTATTATTTGCTCGAAATTTATCTGGATGTGAGTGAGCATGACTCCTTGGTCATAGAATTCTTTAGTTTAGGCTATCTGTCTCACGATCTATCAGATATTCTGCAAGTGAACTAGTTTAGGTTCATGGCACTAAATGCATGTAGATGTAAGCATTATGTCCTGGCTGATGATGGTTATCAAATGATGTTTGTTGATTGGAGGGATTTTTATGTTGAAAATTCTCGTTTAATTCTTGCCGTTGATTATGTTTGTATATCATATATACCAAACAGGTATTCCAAGGACAAATTCAATTGGAAAAGTTTTTGGTGCTGGGACTGATGTTACTAATAGTATGCCAAATTCTGAGGAGGCAATACGTAGAGGTGAATATGCTGTTATAAGAAGCCTTATTCGCGTTTTAGAGGTAAATAATTACAAACATTTTGCAGCTTTATTCTTTGTGAGCATGAAATTTATATACCGGACAACTGTCTGCAGGGTGGAGTAGAAGGCAAAAGACAAGTAGATAAAGTCATTGATCAATGTGACTCTATGCAGGTATGTCATGTCTACTAGAAGATTTTTCAGATTTATGTATTTTGTTTTTGAAGAGTTATGTCTCCTATATAACATATATAGATAGTCATATATTCCTTTCCTAATGACTATTACATTAATTGATTAACAGAACTTGCGAGAGGCTATTGCTACTTACCGCAATAGTATTCTTCGCCAACCAGATGAAAAGAAGAGGGAGGCATCACTTTCCTTCTTTGTGGAGTATCTGGAACGTTACTACTTCCTCATATGCTTTGCTGTCTATATCCATACTGAGAGGGCGGCTCTTCGTGCTGTTCAGTCCGACCAAATAAGTTTTTGTGATTGGATGAGAGCAAGACCTGAACTTTACAGCATACTCCGCAGGTGTAATTTTTTTTTTTTAAACAGAATTTCCTGTTCTGTTTAAATTTCTTTGCAGTTAAAAATGATATAAACCTCGAAACCAAAATTTGAAACCTTTTATTATGTGGGAATCTAACTAGCTTAATTGCAGTTATTTGTGGTTTCTTTCGAGTGACTAAACTTGCTTAGTTGCAATAAATAACTATAAAACTAAAACTGAAATGTGGGTGATGATATAAACAAACAAAGTAGGATTTGGTTTTGAGAAAAGAAACATCATTTGGGATTGGCATAGTAGTTAGAGATTTCAGGATTGAAGAATTGGCGCTTGTACTTGCTGCAAATAATTTATTAAACTTAAAATAAGAAACTTCTTCATACTAAACAGCCATCGCTTATTTTCATATGTATGTTTTTCCTATCAACTGCTTTTGCTTCCCAAGATGTGAGTGCCACCAGGTGGTCTTTCTGAAATGTTGCCAATTAGTCTTGTTTGTCTGTCTAGAATGTTTCAGTTCTTTATGGTGGTATAAGAGTTAGTATTCTTATATTGCAGGTTGCTGAGGAGAGATCCGATGGGTGCCCTTGGATATTCAAGCATGAAACCATCTTTAACGAATATTGCTGAATCTGTTGATGGCCGTCCTTGTGAGATGAGCGTTGTTGTTGCACTGAGGAATGGTGAAGTTCTTGGCAGTCAGACTGTTTTAAAAAGTGACCACAGTCCTGGTTGCCAGAATCTTAGCTTGCCAGAGAGGGTGGATGGTGCTCCTAATTTTAGGGAGGTTCATGGATTTCCAGTATATGGTGTTGCTAATCCCACAGTTGATGGTATCCGAGCAGTTATTCAAAGGATTAGTAGTAGCAAAGGAGGACTCCCAGTTTTGTGGCACAACATGAGAGAAGAGCCAGTTATCTATATTAATGGAAAACCTTTTGTGCTGCGCGAGTTGGAAAGGCCTTATAAAAACATGCTAGAGTATACGGTATTTACATCTTTCTTTAGAATACTGCAGGCTTGTACATTACATCTCATTTTTCTGCCATTTAAAGGAGATTATATATTGTTCTTTAAAATGCAGTTACAGCCCTTTTGGAATCTTATAACATCATTTGGTCCTTTAACGATTTATTCTTGGAGAATCATTATTCTTCATTAATATTTAATATTTTTGTTATTTCATTTGGAAATAAGTATATAAACATTGAATGTTTGAACTCACAGTTTTAAGTACTGGCATTACAGGGTATTGATCGTGAAAGAGTGGAAAAAATGGAAGCTCGGCTTAAAGAAGACATCTTACGTGAGGCAGAGCGATATAATGGTGCAATAATGGTTATTCACGAGACAGATGATGGCCAAATACATGATGCATGGGAACATGTTAGTGCTGAAGCTATTAAAACTCCTTTGGAGGTGTACAAACATTTGGAGGATGAAGGCCTCCCTATAAAGTATGCTCGTGTTCCAATAACTGATGGTAAAGCACCCAAGAGTTCAGATTTTGACACCATAGGATTAAATATTACCTCCTTTCCCAAGGACACAGCTTATGTCTTCAATTGCCAGGTGAATTTGCTCCCGTTTCTGCAATTCAAACTTGGTGAATTGTGTAGGCTCATGATTTTTTCAGATTTACGTAATGCAATACAATTTATATATTATTTGTAATTTTCTCGACAGATGGGTAGAGGCAGGACAACGACTGGCACTGTTATCGCTTGCCTCCTAAAACTTCGAATCGATCATGGGAGACCTATCAAAATTCAGTTAGATGATGGTTACAATGAAGTCTTAGACAACTGCTCGTCAAGTGGTGAAGAAGCTATAGGTGATAATGATCCTTCAGCTTCAGATGAGATCAAACCTGGAAAGAAGAAGGAGCCACACCATATTTTCGGAATCAATGACATTCTATTACTGCGGAAGATTACAAGATTATTTGATAATGGGGTTGAGTGCAGGGAAGTTCTGGATGCTATTATTGATAGATGTTCAGCTTTGCAGAACATACGCCAAGCTGTTTTGCATTATAGGAGGGTATTTAACCAGCAGCATATAGAACCAAGGGTTAGGAGGGTCGCATTAAACCGTGGTGCAGAGTACTTGGAGCGTTATTTTAGATTAATTTCTTTTGCAGCATACCTTGGAAGTGAAGCATTCGACGGATTTTGTGGCCAAGGAGAGACGAAGATAACATTTAAAACCTGGTTGCATCGGAGACCAGAGATCCAGACAATGAAATGGAGCATAAGATTACGTCCTGGGCGCTTCTTCACCGTCCCAGTAATATGCTTCCCCAAGTTGAAGATGTTGAGAATAGGGTTCATTTACTTTTCACGTGCACCTATTTGCTAAGATCCTAGAATGCTGAAGGTCATGTTTTACATAGATTCTTATGTTATTTTTTTTTATTACCAGGAAGAATCAAGGATATCATATGAACCTCAGCACGGCGATGTCATGATGGAAGCATTTGTAAAGGCACGCAATGGTTCTGTTTTGGGGAAGGGGTCAATACTTAAGATGTACTTCTTTCCTGGACAGAAAACATCAAGCTGCATACCTTTCGCAGGTGCACCACATATTAATAAGGTATATTTTATTTGTTAATTATCTTGCATTATTAGGTCTCATGATGGTACACTGTCTCCTCAATGGCAATTCAATTCATTCACAATAATTACAATCATTTTGTATGAATTAAAACGTATTAATATTAGGTTTCACCAATTTGCATAAATTTAGGCTCTCTAGAAATATTGCTGCATTGGAGAGGCATGAGAGAGGAAATAGAAGAAGAAGGATCATTATTTGCTCACAAGAAGAATTTAGCATTATGCCTCTGTCCAACCTCTGTATTGAACTGATTGGATATCACTCTATGCAAAGTGACTATAGTCTTTATTTAAGACTGTGCCAAGGGGCACCTAGGGCCTAGCCAATAACTAGGTGGGAGGCTAAGCTGACGCCTGATCTAATAGCTTCAAAAATAAACGACATGAAAGATTGAAAAAAGAGGTTTATAAATAAGAAAGTTAATAGAAAAAAATGTATGCAGAGGGATGAAAGAATCTTGATTACATCTACAAGCCGTCTAGGGTCGTATCTGTGTATAGTATGTATCGCTTACATACAAGGAAGGATAAGATAGGATTCGAGTTGTTCACGTTTGGGATTGAATAAAATTGATTTCAGTTAAAAATGGGCTGAATTTGGACTGGAGATGATCTAAAATTCACCCCAAATGTCTACTTAATCTGTTTGAGTGTGTGTGTGTTTAAGTTTGACTAATGGGTCAAATCTGACCGAAACCCAACCCAAAAAATTACCAAAAGAGGAATTATCCCATTCCGCTGAGAAAACGAGGGTTGGGAAGAGGAAATAATTGAATTGCTGGGTTCAGGAACCACTGTGGCTTGCATCATAATTGCTGTTGCTGACCATCAGCACTGAATCCGACGACGGCCTGAACGTTGAGCAAGCGACCAGTCACCTGGATCTTCATCAACTAAGAAAGTGAGGCCACTCACATGGATCTTTATTGATCCGGATCTTGAACCCGGTCATGGAATTGGATACACTCACTGGGATGTGGTGGTTGTGGATCATGTTTGGGATCTGGTTGCAACTTGTCTAGGCATGGGACAATTTCAACTATAGAGCGCCGGGTTAGGGTGGTGCCTGCGGAAAGCATAATTAGAGGGAGAGGAAGGGAGGCTAATTTCTAGTTGAGTTTTGTTCCTACACACAAGATAAAAATACTGGAAGTGTCAACAAGCATTGGCTCAAGTGGTCAAGTCTTAGAGACATAAGAACCCGGAAAACCGGATTGGAAGTTCAAATCCCCCAGGGCGCTCAATGCGCTTAATTAAAAAGGGGAGAGAAATCAGGATATTCAGGTAGCAGGTTTGAGAGTTGGACCCGGAGGAGCGGTCTATCCGATATGAGGATCATGGTGCTGACATCAGTCTCTGTAGAGTGTGGGAAAGAAATCGGTCCGAGTGGTAGATCGAAAAAGATGCAATATACGCAAAATGGAGAATCAGTGTGCAAAGAAATAGACCCGGGCATTGTTCTGGAAGATTAATATAATAAAAGCCCCATACTTACGCTGGGCAGTAGCATAGCTTTAACACGTATGGGGCATAATACTGTTGGGACATGCCATAACTAGCCCCCTGTAAAATAATGTTAGAGGGACTTATAATGTTAGAGTTATGTATGAGTAAGATACATCAGGATCCATTTTTGATTTATGTTTGATGTACGTGGGTTAGGTTGAAAACCAATAATCATATGCAAGTTTTCCTAGAACACAAAATGTTAGAGAACAAAGAACAAAAATGAGAACGTGGTACATCACTTGTTATTGAGTGAGGAACCGACGGGTATAGGCTTCGTTTCAGCATTTAGGCGGAACAAAATACATTACTTTGAAATGTGGGGTTTTTTTTTGGTTCGAGTCGAACATAAGTTCTCCTAACTCTAAGAATGGATCAGTTAATTTGTAATTCTAAAAATCTTGACACCCCATAAATTAACTAGTCTTTAATAATTGGTTCGTGTCAATTAAGTACCAAGACCCTGAACCTCTTGATTGCTGCAAATCAAACACGCGATGCAGTTTCCTATATGGTGTCAAGTCGTGTCTCTTCTCTAATCAAAACTTTTTGAAGTGTGCGATGATTGGGTTGGTTTGGAGTTCTGGGATGCTAAGCTTCCTGGTAAGAAAATGTTCCATGATTCGGAACGAAAATTATGGAATGCAAATAACTGGGGTTGAGTTATTTATGGCAACTCTGAAAAGATGCAAACCCATACTCTCCATGAAACCTCTTAACTAAGCAATTTTTTGCTACATTATACGCCTGTCTCTACCTTCCCTTAGACCTAACCACTCCCACCTCCTTCCTCCTCGAGAAAAGTGGTGATTGAAGCCACAACATATATTGGTATGGTGGGTGGAAGCTAATAACAGCAGTGGAAGCAGTTGAGGTTAAACATCCACCGTCAACTTTCTTGTCCATTTTACCTTCCTTTGCCTGTTTCCAAACCTCTTCATTCAACTCTGACCAACAGTGGAAACCGCCTCCATATTGGTTTCTAGTATTCCTATGTTCATCCACCAACTCCTTTCTTTCTCCATTTTCTCCTCCATTCTTGCCTTCTCACCTTTATACTCTCACTTTTATCGCCTACAACATTCTTGTTGTCTGTTGATATATGCTCCTAGCAACTCAATTTTCTTTCTTTCTTTCTCTGTGCTACACCTTCATTAGCAATTGTATAATTTAGTTCGTTAACAGTTGATCATCGTATGTTATGCTAGGATGAAGCATGTTTATTGTTAGTAATTAGTATGAACTATTATAACTTGTCAAGTAAGAGCTTTTGTTGCTTAACTGTCTTGAGATCAAGCACGTGAACTTGTAGTTTAATTACACCATTGTCTTATCACTATAGGATGAAGCATGTTTATTGTTAGTAATTAGTATGAACTATTATGACTTGTTAAGTAGGAGCTTTTGTTGCTTAATTGTCTTGAAATCAAGCACGTGAACTTGTAGTTGAATTACACCATAGTTTGAAGTATCGGCCGATACCGATCCGATACGACCGATACCGATACGGTTTGACATGTCCCGATCCGATACCGACCAATACTGACCGATACCGACATTAGAGGTCTCTTCTCCGGTCAATTCGGCAAAGAAAATTGAATGAAAAAGACCAATTAGCAAGGGTGAAAGCATAGTAAGTTTGTAAAAGCATATAAAAGAAAAACTTATCTTTCACATATAAATCAATCGACAAGGGTGACTACTATTTCATTCAATTTCAAAAATACTAAGAAACAACATTGAAAATACTTTAAATTATGCATAAATGTATAAAATATATTTTCTAAAATGTTAATAATTTACTATTAGTTGTTTGCTTTCCGATACCAAAAAATTCGATACTCCGATCCGAAACCGCCGATACTACTGATACCGTCGATCCCGATACTGATACGAATGGTCCGATACCGATTCCGATACCGATACTTTGAACCTTGAATTACACCATTGTCTTATCACTATAGTATATCTGTTATGAACCATTTGAGTCAACTTAAATGTTACTCATGATATGTTAAATGTTTTGAGGATATTGCATCAGTTGTGTGGTATTGTAGGAATTGGGAAGCAGAATGATGAATCTGAGCACTTTGAGTTTCTTGAGTGGTAATGTCTCCAACAAAGATGATTAGCAAACTCTTATAATTAATCGATAGATATTGTCAAAGAATAGAACAAAAGATGGAGGAAACTTCTTATTTAGATGCACATGTTGCCAAATAATGAGGTCAAAAGTTGGGAGATTTGATATCGTATGGAACTGGAGGCCAACAGATGAAACAAATGAAATTCAAAATGTAGTAGAGGAAGCAGAGCTATGACAACGAAGCAACTTTTCAAAAAAGGTCCCTTGGCTCTCTTTAAGCCACCCGTACCTTTTCTAATTTGTGTGGTAAATTTAGGCAAGATGGCTATTAGTGAAGCCACTTACACCAATAAAATTGGTTCAGTTTTAAAGCCCATGGTCGTAGAATAGAATGAATTTTATTTACCTTCTATTCTGACTCTCTTTTCCAGTTTGCTTGAAATCCACCCGGTTATGAGGGCGTCACTGGATGTGACGGTAACACTTGTTGCTTGCACTCTTGTGGATGTGGGTTCGAGCCGCGAAACAACCTATATATATATATATATATATATATATATATATATATATATACATGAGGGTACGGCTGCATACCTCCCATACCTGCATAATAGGGAACATTGCAGCACTGGGACGCCTTTTCTAATTCAAAAGACAAAACACTTATTACAATGAAAGGCTTTTGGAACCAAAGAAAGTATTTTGAAGGAGAAATGAGCTTCTATGTGATGCACTAATCCTTTTGAGAGGTGGTGAACAATACTTTTTTGAAGTGCCGATGGGAGGTCTCAAGTTTCTACATTAAGAAACGCATATATCTGTTATGGTATGCCGTAAAAATGACCTCAGAGGTCCACAAATCGATCTACAATTGATTTAAAACAGGCTTTGCCGATTAAGAAGGTGGGTATGTGTGTGAGGCCACGCCGATTGAGAGCTATAAAGAATTAGGTTTAAAAGATGTCTTTGTTGTGAGGCTTCGCCGGTTGAGAAAAGGGGGGGGGGGGGGGGGGGGGGGGGGTTATGTGTTGTGAGGCCTCGTGATTTATGAAGGGGTGGCAAATGGTAAATTCTTTTTTAAGTTGTATTTATGGAGTTGGGAGCATATTTTCATATTGTAGTTTAAATTATTACTGGCAACCCACCAATTTGTAGAGCAACGAGGACAATTACTGAGACAAAATTAGAATTTTCTTTGGAGTCGTGTGCTTCATGCTTTCTATCTTGCTATCAAAAACTTTTTATACGGGATAAAATACCAAAAATAGTGAAGTTAAGTATGATTGACACAAGTGAATTATGGAGGTCCACCGATGAGGCTTTTCCATTGTGAAGAATCTAGTGATTTATTATGCTTGTTACCATGAAGGACTACTTCCCTCTTTTTTATGCTCAAATGATTCATGCAAATGTAATGTTTCTTCAGAAGGCTGTGGTTAGTGAGCACTGAGAAGTAGGCTAGGTATCTCGGTCAACATGTTGTCCAAAGTGTTATTTTGTTGTTAATAGTGTCCTTTCACAGTGGGCTGCACCCTTCTTTTTGATGCTATATAGGACACTTTGAGCATCTGGTAAATTACTTCGACAGTCATTGTGGCCAAATCCATCTCAACTTTAGAAATTGGATATATATATATATATATATATATATATATATATATATATATATATTGGCAAAATCAGTTTTCTAGGCTCAAATAAGTGTTCTTTCTTGACTATGAAAGCTTCTCTGAACGTTCGGTTAGCTATCATCAACTTGTGGTCTTTGAGCACCACACATCCATGTTTCTTTCTTTAGCTTCTTAGTGGTCCTCAATCCAACGAGCATAAATCCTTTTTTTGCATGAGTACCTTCTCTCAGACTCACACCATACTCTCTTCTTTTCCAGTGACCTTATTCATACTTTGTTCCACAAATACTTGTTGGTTAGTGGTTCTATCCATTATTTACCTTCAACATTTTCTTTTCATTTTGGAAAAAAAAGTTATAATAGCCTTAGAAAGGGGTCAAACAGTGTATTGTCTTCAAAGCTCAACACCGAAGTCTAATATGTGATGCTGCAACTATCCCTCTTCTTGCTAGAAAGCCAGACAGCTCATTTAGTTTATATGGAATGAACTTTTGGCTTATGAAACACCATTAACTTGTATGGAATTTGATAGAAATAGCTACATTTTTCATGCATATCATGTGAAGGAGTTTCATTCTAATATACATCAAGTATGATATGATGTGCAGTTTATATCTAAATGCTCATTGTGCACAATTCTATTGTCTTCCATCAGTCGCTAGGACCAGTCGCTAGGACCAGTAGTTCAGTTGCAGCCATAGCTGATGCAAAAACTTACATGTGGCACATCAATTGGTCTGTTAGAATTCAGCTATGCAGAAAACTATTCTTCAGTTAAGCTAGGCTCTATTGTTTCTTAGCATTTTTGGTTATAATTTATTAATTGTTGTACTCGTTTAATGATGTATTTAGCAAGTAATTTTTCGTTCTTATACTTCTGAATGTGTTTTACCTAAATAAACAATTAATTATAGCATACATTACCAAAGCAACTTATCCTAAAAGTTCAATCTACAGGTCGATGCTTATCCTATATATAGCATGGCAACTCCAACAATTGATGGCGCGAAAGAGATACTATGCTATTTAGGTGCCATGAGGACAGAAACCAGGAACGATTCTCAGAAAGTTGTTATAACGGATCTCAGAGAGGAGGTTGTAGTTTACATCAGGGGCACACCATATGTGCTTAGGGAACTTGATCAGCCTGTTGACACCCTCAAACATGTTGGAATTAGTGGCCCTATGGTGAGCACATTGTCTTCAACCAAATATTTCAGAATAAAGTTGACTGTATTGCTCTTCACAAACACCATTTGGCATGTTAATGCAGGTGGAACACATGGAAGTAAGGCTGAAAGAAGATATATTTGCTGAAGTGACACAGTCAGGTGGTCGAATACTTTTGCATCGAGAAGAGTTTAATCCAGCTTCAAATCATTCCACTGTAATTGGTTATTGGGAGAACATATCACTGGATGACGTAAGGACACCTGCAGAAGTATATGCATCCTTAAAAGATGAAGGGTACAATGTTGAGTATAGAAGGATACCACTTACAAGGGAAAGGGAAGCATTACCTACAGATGTTGATGCCATCCAGTATTGTAAAGATGAGTATGTATCATAACGGGTATTTTGACTTATCATCTGCCCTGTAAATCCATTTTCTTTAAGTTTGTGTCTAATAACTGAATTATCTACAGATCTGCTAGTTTCTATATTTTTGTTTCGCATACGGGAGCTGGGGGAGTTGCATATGCGATGGCTATTACTTGTCTTTTATTTAATGCTGACGTGAAGTTCAAATTAGAAGAAATGCCGGAAACATATCTAGCAACAAAGTCAAGTGATAATTTGCTTTATCCATCATCTGGGGAAGAAGCACTCAAACAGGGAGATTACCGGGACATACTCAGCCTTACTAGAGTCTTGATTTATGGCCCTAAGAGCAAAGAAGAAGTGGACCTTGTCATAGAGAGGTATTTGCATAAAATGAGTCATTTGCGATTTATATTGATATGTAGTGCTTATTTCATAGCTCTGTAGTATATGTACTTGTTTTGCTGAAAGATAAAGGGCCCGGTGCAAAATTTCATTTGATCAATAACTCTAATATGGAATACTTGATTGTGAGCCATTTTAATAGGATTTACTAATCTTTTTCTGTATGGCAAAAAGGGGCATCTTCTTTCTCATCTTGTGCCTTAAAATAGTTCATGTTGAGGAAACAACCCTGAATTGTGCAATTATGGACTTGTGGTCTTTCCACAATTACTGTCTTCTAAAGGTTCTCGATTGTCAATTATGGTTAGGGTTTCAAATTATTTTTTCACCCCTTGTTTCTTTTCTTTGGAGAATTTTTACCTAGGTCTAGTGTAGTCAAAGGCGCGTCTTGCTCCTAGGCGCAGGGACAACGCCTCATTGTAGTCAGCGATGCGCGTTTCGTAAGGCACGCCTTAGGCACGTCTTTTCCTGAGGCGCGGGATGGTTAAGGTGCGCCTGGGGAATATTCAGGAAAAAAAAACTTATATACTCTTTTTTTTACTGTTTCGTTAATACTTTATTTTGTATACTATTTTTTTTTCCCAGTTTTTTTCTATTTTCTTATACTGTTTTGTGTAATGTTATTTTTACTCTTTTTTTCCTTTCTTTTTCTGTTTTCTTATACTGTTTTGTATAATGTTATTTTTATACTCTTTTTTATTTACTTTTTTTACTGTTTTGTATAATTTTTATTTTGTATATTGTTTTTTAATATCATTTCCATCTTTTGATGAAATCAAAGTCCCATTAATTTGAATTATCCTTACAAAGCACTTGAAGAATATCTTAAAACTTCAATTCAAGGGGTACTTATATATTGAAAGGGTAATATATATATATATATATATATATATATATATATATATATATATATAATAAGGGAGGTGAGGTGGCACCTCACTCTCAAAACAAGGGTGGCGGTGATGTGGCACAATTCCAACCACACAAACGAGGAGAGGGGGTTAAGTGCAATTTGTCAATTATGAAATGTGTGGCTGGGATTGTGCCACATCACCGCCACCCTTGTTTTGAGAGTGAGGTGCCATCTCACCTCCCTTATTCTCTCTCTCTCTCTCTCTCTATATATATATATATATATATATATATATATATATATATATATATATACCTCGCATCGCTCGGGCGCGTGCCTTAAGTGCACCTCGGGCAATATGGACACTTTGCGCCTCGAGTGCGCCTTGCTCCTTTGACTACCTTGGGCTAGGTCCTTTTGTTTTCCTTCTCCACTCATGGTTTCTTGAATTCACCAAAGAGGGTGTATTTTACGATCTGGAACATGTAACACCAGCATACTACAACATGGAAATCTATGTTCCAACTTTCTTCTAAGCTAACAAAGGATCCACTTGGGTTTCTAACAAGCTTTTCAACCTTTTGTGTCGCCGCCGCCTCCCGTTTATGAGTTACTTCTTTTTGGAAAGATGTGATTGCTAGGATTATTTGCAACTTATGAGTGTTCTAATTTTGAATATTTTGGGATGCTATATTATAGTACTTGATTAATTTGAATCTTAAATATACATTATATATCATATTACATATTTGTTTCTTAAAATCGTTCTATATTCTGGGTAAATGTGTTCTACATAAGCACTCTCAAGAGGCCTACCCCTAACGTAAGACGTGCCGGGAACCCAGTATACCGTGTTCCTGTTTTTGCTCCATCTTCCAGGTAACCTTGTTTCCACTTTCTTGAAACCTTCATAACAGCTTAGAACCCATAAGAGGATGGCTACCCATCTCACTAAAATGGAATGACAAATGAGAAGTTTCAAAGTTAGTTACGACTACTTACACTCACAAGACATTCTCATTTGGCAAATAACATGATGAATGAATTTGTCTAATGCTTGCCTAATGTCATCTTCCCTCTTTGCAATAGGTTGTTCTGCCACTATTGAGATACAACTAGAGCTCAAAGGTGTAATTATATTCGTATACAAGATAGGATTATTAATAGTTATAAAAAAAAATAGAATATTGCTATTTTTCATATTAATTATAATTAGTAATTGCAACAAGATCTATAGAAATTGAATTTCTAGTTATTAACTCTTTTCATTTCCATATTCTTCAATTTTGGATTGAAACTAAAAGATTTAAGTCGATTCAAAATGTAAATGATGTACATGGTCATGGGTGTCAGAAAAACAATGTGGAGTCATTTGTTTATCTTAATATTATCTATTTTCCTTATTTATCACATATCTACTTGTAAGTGGATCTTTTAACAATTTTGTTATATGTTAGCTTGTTTTTGTATGTTCTAAACTTGCCTCAAGGTTTTAAGTTCTGCTCGAAACCATTATGATTCGCTAGTTTTGGATCAGATATGGTACTGTCAGATACGGATTCCAGCTGGAAACCTTGGTTCCTGTCAATACATAACCAAAAGTCATAACATCCATTTCATACAATAATTCGGTTCTTGTCATTTCTATGTTGGAGTTATAATTGTCTTGCATCTTTCTGTGGATTTCATGTTTTCGACTAAAACATGAACCAAGGAAAATTTATAGGAAATATGTGAAGCGAAAGTCATAAAGGAAAACCAACTCCCAGGCTCATTCACTGCTAAACATCGAATGAAGGGCAACTGAGCCCAAGGGAAAAGTGAACCAAAGAATATATTTTCTCACAAGAGTGGAATCCAGGTAGTAATATTGTTACCTATATAACTTTGGTATAAAACTATATAGCTTTACTTAAATATTAAATATATATTCTTTAGTTGAATGTAAAATTACATCAATTATATAACTTTAGTACATAGTTATATAGAATTCTATTAGCTAAATATGAATAGGTATGAATTACTTCCATAGTAAGTTTAGTACTTTGTGTTTAGTAATAATAGTTAATTAATTTAGTTACTTATAGTTTTAGCTATTAACTGCTTTAATCAGTAAATACAAAGATGTAATGGATTTGAGAATGTTATATATGCTATAAATAGTCAATAAACATAATTACTGTTATTTGTTCTAAAAACAAGTTAATAAATTATTTATTGCCGGTATGTGATTCAATAATTTAGACCATTATTTCATTTGAAACTAACATATAGTTGCATAAACAATACATAGATTTATGCCTAAACAAATCAATTTATTTTTTAAGAGTTTTGAATAGTTTAAGATAATTCTAAATACAGAAACCTGGACACAATGATCTAAAAATGTCAAAACCACTAACTGACGATATCGAACTCATATGAAGGGTCAAAACCGCTATTTCTAACTTTCCTACATCCTTGTTTGTCAAGTTATCATAGTGAGGGACACTTGTAAATTCTATCTATGTTACCTGGACTCGGGTACGGGTGTCTGGTAGGTGTACATATCCAAGAATCGGGTCCTTCAAACTCATAATTGAAGGACACACATACTCGGCTAAAAAGTATCCAAATTTTGGATACGAGTACATGAATATGAGTATTAAAATAAATATATTTGAACTTGGTTTCATAAAAAGGCACAATGTAATTAAATTTGCATGGCTTCATAAAAGACATGTAATTAAATTTGCACGATTTTATAAAAACTAAAAAAACACAATTGTAATTAAGTTTGCATGGTTTTATATATTTAAGCTTATAATTAAATTTGTATTGTTTCATAAAAAGACATCATATAATTAAATTTGTAATGTTTCATAACTTTACTACCAATCTACCATATTAAAATAAACTGTCTACTTCACTACCACATTAAAAATAAACTATCTACTTTACTACTAGTCTTCTGATTGTCACCATGAAGTATCCGATTGTCACAATAGAGGATCAGATACGGATTCCATATTCATATCCATCTCCTATCGGGTGGACACGAGTACTTCTTCCTAAAATGGATAGTCCGGATAACATAGAATGCTATATCTGTGACTTTCATGTTTGCTTGGATGCCACATTAGCTCTTGGTTTATGTTTCACACTATCATCACTAATGATATCAATGATTACAATCTTACTGAATAACTTATATTCAGTGGAACATTAAAAATTAAACCGTGTCACAATATGGGTATCGGGCCCTTCTTATTGTTGGGATCGGACACGCCCTATAGCGTGCTCCGATACCGTATCTGAAACTGACTGCAGTGGAAACTTAGGCCAACCCACCTGAGATAAAAACTACTGTTTATACGAACTCCAAGCACAGATAAAGACAAGTATATGGTGATGACTACGTCGCTTGGGCAAATTTAAATCTATATAACTCAGGTAAAATTACAAGATTGATAAAAATGTTGAACCATTTGTCCTAATAGATTCAACCCTCTCACCACACTCAAGCAGAAAAGAAAGAGATTACAATTGAAATCACTTACCAAATCCCGTAACAATTTTTCTGAACGAAGACGACTCCTCGATCAGATCTCCTCTTCCTTCTGTCTTGGATGACGAGCCCTAAGGGTAAAGCACGGACTTTCTCTTAAATTTTCTTATGGACGAGCACCCCTAATCTCCACCTTTGTGCTATATTCTTTGTGCCTCCACCCTCACCCATATAAATAGGATAATAAATCCTAGTTTAGGTCATAGGAATTCCTAAATAGGAAACCTATTACCTAAAATAGCAAACATCAATTATGAACGTCCAAATATAGTCAAATTAAATATTTGATACAAATTTGTAAATCTAATCAAATCGGATATTTAATGTAGATATCCAAATTGCATCAAATCAAACAATTTATCATATTTGGACTCCAAAATTTGTTGTTACCAAATCTAGACTGGACCCACCATACTCTCCCTCCAGTCTGATGAGAGGGTGTTGACCCATGGCTCCTCAACTGGACTCCATGCATGTCGTCCCGCGACAGAGTTCCTGCTCCCCCATGCCATCGATCTTCAACCCCTCAAGCTGTTTTGCATCTTCCTTTGTCTCCAGCTCCTCGACCGTCACATCAACGCTAGCTGCCATGCGTAGCACCCCCTGCATCACTCAGATCCTGCCGATATCAATAACATGGCCAAGACCAAAGTCCCTGATGATCAGCTTCACCGTAAGCCTTGGCTGCCTGTCCCCGACTTATGTCTTCCACCGGAACGTGCTACAATTCCGACGAGCTTCTTCACCCTTGGTTGGCCCAACCAAGCAGACGTTGCGGTTCTCCCGAGATTCAAACTCCTGAACCTGCCCACCTTCGTGTCCGACATTGAAGCTTCTTCGTACACATGCATCCTCGAGCAGAACATCATGCACTGTGCACGCCGTTGATGACCCACAACTCCCCTCGAACTGTGTGAATGGAGATGCACCTACCTCAGATTGAGTTTGCTGCAAACTTTGATCTCCTCCGTGGCTTCGAACTGCTGAAACCGATGTCGCTCCATAAAGCTTTGTTAAACCATCAGTCACCAAAACCGGATCCGTAGAGCAACCCCCACCTGGAGACGGACCAGCTGTCATGGGACCGACAGACTAATCCTCAATATTTGACTCATCACCATCCTTCGCTTTGTCTCGACGAACCGAATCATCCGTATCCCTCAGCATCTTGAAGTGTAACACCCCGTTCCGCTCAAGCGGACTGCCGACTCAAACGGCAAAAGTGCAACTGTCCCGACCCTCTTTGCCTCAACGAGAAGCAAAGGATATCCAGACTTGTCCCTACAGGATCTCGGCTTAGGCTTTCAGAGGCTCGCTTGACGTATCGCTCGACCGAGGCTTAGAACTCTTACCGCAAGCCAATGGACCACGGCCTTGCACGGGCGTGGCTCACGCTCGTGCGGCATCACGCCCGGATGGGTCAAAGCGATCGTTCCGCGGGAGCTCTGACGCGGTGATTCTCGCCTAGCGGGAACGGCCGATTTGCCTGCGGGAGATCGGGGCGTGACATGTTGGTATCAGAGCCTGGCTTATACGCCTTTGTATTTTATTTCGAATATCACTGTTTCGAAAGCTCGTTCGTGGGTAATGTGCACGCTCTCTCTCAATGCCTCGATGGGATGTTCCAACAATAAGTCTAAATACTTTCAAAATGCGTTTTGAATGATATGATTGCTTTTATGATATGTGCTGCGAGTGGCCTTTGTGCCAACCTGTGCGAACCCTTGAGAGTATCGCTAGTGGCTTGTCCGATTTCACTAACTCTAAGTTTGGTTGAATGCATCTATTCGAGTGACGCCTTGAACTTGTGTATCATCCAAGACTTAAGAAAAGGTAAAACTCGAGTGCTAAGACTTCGCTATCACTAAGCTGGTTGACGTGCTCACGCTAGAGGTGCACTTCGAAAGTGCGCACGATCCAGACTAAACGATATGTCGATTTCGATGCTAGTGCAAGTGAATATCCAAAATAAACAAGTACAACGACTTGTGTAGGTTTGTCTCAGCCTTGTATCGTTAAATCAAAATTGATTGAAACGTACTGCTTGTCCTCAGTAAGTCTCGAGGACGAGACTTTTTCTAAGTTGGGTAGGATGTAACACCCCGTTCCGCTCAAGCGGACTGCCGACTCAAACGGCAAAAGTGCAACTGTCCCGACCCGCTTCGCCTCAACGAGAAGCAAAGGATATCCAGACTTGTCCCTACAGGATCTCGGCTTAGGCTTTCAGAGGCTCGCTTGACGTATTGTTCGACCGAGGCGAAACATCGCTAAGGTTGGTGGCTACGGTGAACTTGTCTTTGCTTAGCCAACACACATAAAATCTGGAATGTTACATGCTAGTCGCTAGGTGAATCACCCCCTGCATGCTAATAAAAATCCAACGCACCTAGCTAAGGGAATAATTTCAACTTGTATTGCTTATGAAAGAACATGGAAATGAAACATTGCTTTTATATATGTTCAGACCCTCACATGCTACCCTAGAACGTGTCGCTCGGGAAGTCCCCTAACGATCTCGCTCCTCGGCTTACCTTCGGGCCCGAGCCAGCGTGATTGCTTATGTTTATATAAATGCATGCTTGCTTGTTCATACGTTGCCTCGACTCAATGCTTGTAGCATAAGCTAGCCCACACCCTGTTATACAAAATATTGTTCAGAAGGACTATGCGGAATGAATCAGGCAATGCCTCTTGTCTTGTACTATTGTTGCCTCAACAGCATGCCTCTTGTCTTGTACTCTTGTCTTGTACTCTTGTTGCCCCAACCACGTAAATGGATAACTTAACCGAGACCCCGTTCGATCACGGACAACTTGTGCACATGGGCGGTCTCGCGGGCGATGCTGGGGCACTGGCATCGATCCGGTCCGGGCGAGACCTATTGTTTTAGTCTCTTGTTCGGCGGAATGGCTTGCAGCGCCTCTTGTACTTTCGTTGCATACCATTCTCGTCTAAGACTATACCGTCCATTATGGCATACGCCAGTGATCGCCTTGTATGTTTAGCCTTTGCATGCTTGCTTGTAAAATAAAGAGATAAACAAGTCATCCTCGCTTAGCGGCTATCCGCGTGCGAGGCATTGTATCGCATGAAACAATAACTGAACACCTGAACGATTATGTTATAACGATTCTCGTGTTTGCATATGCTATCGTCTGAATGTTTATACATGCTCGTGCTTGAATTGTTGATGTTTGCCTTGGACAGGGAAGGACAAATGGTAAGTTGGTAAGTCTCGCCGTGTTTCCTCTCATGTCGCACGGCGCACTGCCACACGAGTTAGGCTATTCAAATCTAGCATGAAACTGATCCTAAGGCAACTAGAAAGACAACTTAATAGTTGGTGCACGGAACCTGTATTGCGTGTTTGGATTTGTCGAGCGGGCGAGTAGCCTCCCCACCAGTGCATTCAATGTACTGATAATCCACCAGTTCGTATGCAGGGTGCGGGAGAACCTCGTTCAGTGCGGATGCCTCCTTCGTGCGTGCTAAGGCCAGGAGTTCCCTCTGAAGCCTTGGAGCGTTGCGTCCGGAACTGAAGCACATATACAAGACATAATGTTGTGAACATCGCCTAATCATCGCCTGTACAATCATTCCACAATTGTAGCCACTTGGCACGCTTTACTGTTTCAGAGAGAGAGGCTTGAGCGACTTGTAATCTCGGCTATACGTCGCCTGTAACACTTGTTCATATCAATAAAGAGTTGCTTTGCTTCGACTTGTGTTTCAATGCTTCCGCTATATTGGCGACTCAGTGAACCTGTTACCGATCGCCTATGCGTTCATGACTCCGCTGCACTCGGACAATCTGTGCGACTCTGTGGCTTAGAACTCTTACCGCAAGCCAATGTACCACGGCCTTGCACGGGTGTGGCTCACGCTCTTGCGGCATCACGTCCGGATGGGTCAAAGCGATGGTTCCGCGGAAGCGCTGGTGCGGTGATTCTCGCCTAGCGGGAACGGCCGATTTGCCTGCGGGAGATCGGGGCGTGACATGTTGGTATCAGAGCCTGGCTTCTACGCCTTTGTATTTCATTTCGAATATCATTGTTTCGAAAGCTCGTTCGTGGGTAATGTGCACGCTCTCTCTCAATGCCTCGATGAGATGTTCCAACAATAAGTCAATACTTTCAAAATGCGTTTTGAATGATATGATTGCTTTTATGATATGTGCTGCGAGTGGCCTTTGTGCCAACCTGTGCGAACCCTTGAGAGTATCGCTAGTAGCTTGTCCGATTTCACTAACTCTAAGTTTGGTTGAATGCATCTATTCGAGGGACGCCTTGAACTTGTGCATCATCCAAGACTTAAGAAAAGGTAAAACTCGAGTGCTAAGACTTCTCTATCACTAAGCTGGTTGACGTGCTCACGCTAGAGGTGATGGGTCAAAGCGATCGTTCCGCGGGAGCGCTGACGCGATGATTCTCGCCTAGCGGGAACGGCCGATTTGCCTGCGGGAGATCGGGGCGTGATATGTTGGTATCAGAGCCTGGCTTCTACGCCTTTGTATTTTATTTCGAATATCACTGTTTCGAAAGCTCGTTCGTGGGTAATGTGCACGCTCTGTCTCAATGCCTCGATGGGATGTTCCAACAATAAGTCTAAATACTTTCAAAATGCGTTTTGAATGATATGATTGCTTTTATGATATGTGCTGCGAGTGGCCTTTGTGCCAACTTGTGCGAACCCTTGAGAGTATCGCTAGTAGCTTGTCCGATTTCATTAACTCTAAGTTTGGTTGAATGCATCTATTCGAGGGACGCCTTGAACTTGTGCATCATCCAAGACTTAAGAAAAGGTGAAACTCGAGTGCTAAGACTTCGCTATCACTAAGCTGGTTGACGTGCTCACGCTAGAGGTGCACTTCGAAAGTGCGCACGATCCAGACTAAGCGATATGTCGATCTCGATGCTAGTGCAAGTGAATATCCAAAATAAACAAGTACAACGACTTGTGTAGGTTTGCCTCAGCCTTGTATCGTTAAATCAAAATTGATTGAAACGTACTGCTTGTCCTCAGTAAGTCTCGAGGACGAGACTTTTTCTAAGTTGGGTAGGATGTAACACCCCGTTCCGCTCAAGCGGACTGCCGACTCAAATGGCAAAAGTGCAACTGTCCCGACCCGCTTCGCCTCAACGAGAAGCAAAGGATATCCAGACTTGTCCCTACAGGATCTCGGCTTAGGCTTTCAGAGGCTCGCTTTACGTATCGCTCGACCGAGGCGAAACATCGCTAAGGTGGGTGGCTACGGTGAACTTGTAAATCTGGAATGTTACATGCTAGTCGCTAGGTGAATCATCCCCTGCATGCTAATAAAAATCCAACGCACCTAGCTAAGGGAATAATCCCAACTTGTATTGCTTATGCTAGAACATGGAAATGAAACATTGCTTTTATATATGTTCAGACCCTCACATGCTACACTAGAACATGTCGCTCGGGAAGTCCCCTAACGATCTCGCTCCTCGGCTTACCTTCGGGCCCGAGCCAGCGTGATTGCTTATGTTTATATAAATGCATGCTTGCTTGTTCATACGTTGCCTCGACTCAATGCTTGTAGCATAAGCTAGCCCACACCCTGTTATACAAAATATTGTTCAGAAGGACTATGCGGAATGAATCAGGCAATGCCTCTTGTCTTGTACTATTGTTGCCTCAACAACATGCCTCTTGTCTTGTACTCTTGTTGTCCCAACCACGTAAATAGATAACTTAACCGAGACCCCGCTCGATCACGGACAACTTGTGCACAGGGGCGGTCTCGCGGGCGATGCTGGGGCACTGGCATCGATCCGGTCCGGACGAGACCTATTGTTTTAGTCTCTTGTTCGGCGGAATGGCTTGCAGCGCCTCTTGTACTTTCGTTGCATACCATTCTCGTCTAAGACTATACCATCCATTATGGCATACGCCAGTGATCGCCTTGTATGTTTAGCCTTTGCATGCTTGCTTGTAAAATAAAGAGATAAACAAGTCATCCTCGCTTAGCGGCTATCCGCGTGCGAGGCATTGTATCGCATGAAACAATAACTGAACACCTGAACGATTATGTTATAACGACTCTCGTGTTTGCATATGCTATCGCCTGAATGTTTATACATGCCCGTGCTTGAATTGTTAATGTTTGCCTTGGACAGGGAAGGACAAATGGTAAGTTGGTAAGTCTCGCCGTTTTTCCTCTCATGTCGCACGGCGCACTGCCACACGAGTTAGGCTATTCAAATCTTGCATGAAACTGATCCTAAGGCAACTAGAAAGACAACTTAATAGTTGGTGCACGGAACCTGTATTGCGTGTTTGGATTTGTCGAGCGGGCGAGTAGCCTCCCCACCAGTGCATTCAATGTACTGATAATCCACCAGTTCGTATGCAGGGTGCGGGAGAACCTCGTTCAGTGCGGATGCCTCCTTCGTGCGTGCTAAGGCCAGGAGTTCCCTCTGAAGCCTTGGAGCGTTGCGTCCGGAACTGAAGCACATATACAAGACATAATGTTGTGAACATCGCCTAATCATCGCCTGTACAATCATTCCACAATTGTAGCCACTTGGCACGCTTTACTGTTTCAGAGAGAGAGGCTTGAGCGACTTGTAATCTCGGCTATACGCCGCCTGTAACACTTGTTCATATCAATAAAGAGTTGCTTTGCTTCGACTTGTGTTTCAATGCTTCCGCTATATTGGCGACTCAGTGAACCTGTTACCGATCGCCTATGCGTTCATGACTCCGCTGCACTCGGACAATCTGTGCAACTCTGTGGCTTAGAACTCTTACCGCATGCCAATGTACCACGGCCTTGCACGGGCGTGGCTCACGCTCGTGCGGCATCACGTCCGGATGGGTCAAAGCGATCGTTCCGTGGGAGCGCTGACGCGGTGATTCTCGCCTAGCGGGAACGGCCGATTTGCCTGCGGGAGATCGGGCCGTGACATGTTGGTATCAGAGCCTGGCTTCTACGCCTTTGTATTTCATTTCGAATATCACTGTTTCGAAAGCTCGTTCGTGGGTAATGTGCACGCTCTCTCTCAATGCCTCGATGGGATGTTCCAACAATAAGTCTAAATACTTTCAAAATGCGTTTTGAATGATATGATTGCTTTTATGATATGTGCTGCGAGTGGCCTTTGTGCCAACCTGTGCGAACCCTTGAGAGTATCGCTAGTAGCTTGTCCGATTTCACTAACTCTAAGTTTGGTTGAATGCATCTATTCGAGGGACGCCTTGAACTTGTGCATCATCCAAGACTTAAGAAAATGTGAAACTCGAGTGCTAAGACTTCGCTATCACTAAGCTGGTTGACGTGCTCACGCTAGAGGTGCACTTCGAAAGTGCGCACGATCCAGACTAAGCGATATGTCGATCTCGATGCTAGTGCAAGTGAATATCCAAAATAAACAAGTACAACGACTTGTGTATGTTTGCCTCAGCCTTGTATCGTTAAATCAAAATTGATTGAAACGTACTGCTTGTCCTCAGTAAGTCTCGAGGACGAGACTTTTTCTAAGTTGGGTAGGATGTAACACACCGTTTCGCTCAAGCGGACTGCCGACTCAAACGGCAAAAGTGCAACTGTCCCGACCCGCTTCGCCTCAACGAGAAGCAAAGGATATCCAGACTTGTCCCTACAGGATCTCGGCTTAGGCTTTCAGAGGCTCGCTTGACGTATCGTTCGACCGAGGCGAAACATCGCTAAGGTGGGTGGCTACGGTGAACTTGTCTTTGCTTAGCCAGCACACATAAAATCTGGAATGTTACATGCTAGTCGCTAGGTGAATCACCCCCTGCATGCTAATAAAAATCCAACGCACCTAGCTAAGGGAATAATCCCAACTTGTATTGCTTATGCTAGAACATGAAAATGAAACATTGCTTTTATATATGTTCAGACCCTCACATGCTACCCTAGAACGTGTCGCTCGGGAAGTCCCCTAACGATCTCGCTCCTCGGCTTACCTTCGGGCCCGAGCCAGCGTGATTGCTTATGTTTATATAAATGCATGCTTGCTTGTTCATACGTTGCCTCGACTCAATGCTTGTAGCATAAGCTAGCCCACACCCTGTTATACAAAATATTGTTCAGAAGGACTATGCGGAATGAATCAGGCAATGCCTCTTGTCTTGTACTATTGTTGCCTCAACAACATGCCTCTTGTCTTGTACTCTTGTCTTGTACTCTTGTTGCCCCAACCACGTAAATGGATAACTTAACCGAGACCCCGTTCGATCACGGACAACTTGTGCACAGGGGCGGTCTCGCGGGCGATGCTGGGGCACTGGCATCGATCCGGTCCGGACGAGACCTATTGTTTTAGTCTCTTGTTCGGCGGAATGGCTTGCAGCGCCTCTTGTACTTTCGTTGCATGCCATTCTCGTCTAAGACTATACCGTCCATTATGGCATACGCCAGTGATCGCCTTGTATGTTTAGCCTTTGCATGCTTGCTTGTAAAATAAAGAGATAAACAAGTCATCCTCGCTTAGCGGCTATCCGCGTGCGAGGCATTGTATCGCATGAAACAATAACTGAACACCTGAACGATTATGTTATAACGACTCTCGTGTTTGCATATGCTATCGCCTGAATGTTTATACATGCCCGTGCTTGAATTGTTAATATTTGCCTTGGACAGGGAAGGACAAATGGTAAGTTGGTAAGTCTCGCCGTGTTTCCTCTCATGTCGCACGGCGCACTGCCACACGAGTTAGCCTATTCAAATCTTGCATGAAACTGATCCTAAGGCAACTAGAAAGACAACTTAATAGTTGGTGCACGGAACCTGTATTGCGTGTTTGGATTTGTCGAGCGGGCGAGTAGCCTCCCCACCAGTGCATTCAATGTACTGATAATCCACCAGTTCGTATGCAGGGTGCGGGAGAACCTCGTTCAGTGCGGATGCCTCCTTTGTGCGTGCTAAGGCCAGGAGTTCCCTCTGAAGCCTTGGAGCGTTGCGTCCGGAACTGAAGCACATATACAAGACATAATGTTGTGAACATCGCCTAATCATCGCCTGTACAATCATTCCACAATTGTAGCCACTTGGCACGCTTTACTGTTTCAGAGAGAGAGGCTTGAGCGACTTGTAATCTCGGCTATACGCCGCCTGTAACACTTGTTCATATCAATAAAGAGTTGTTTTGCTTCGACTTGTGTTTCAATGCTTCCGCTATATTGGCGACTCAGTGAACCTGTTACCGATCGCCTATGCGTTCATGACTCCGCTGCACTCGGACAATCTGTGCGACTCTGTGGCTTAGAACTCTTACCGCCAGCCAATGGACCACTGCCTTGCACAGGCGTGGCTCACGCTCGTGGGCATCACGTCCGGATGGGTCAAAGCGATCGTTCCGCGGAAGCGCTGGCGCGGTGATTCTCGCCTAGCGGGAACGGCCGATTTGCCTACGGAAGATCGGGGCGTGACATGAAGACCCTTCAAAACAAGTTCCTGACGATCTACTAACTCATGTCGAACACCCCTCGAGCCTCTATCCGATGTTTGTGGCCTGCCTGTACAACTTAGCGGTTTGAGCCTGTACATGCTACAACATAAATTTTCTCGAGTCAGCTGTTGGGAACCCTTTGTAAGCATTCAATCTTTGTCCCTAAACAAACTCCAATAACCATCATTCGCCAGCCTCCCTACCGAAACCACGTTGTAGCACAAACTCGGTATATGTTGCACACCCTTGAGAACGAGCTTCTCACCAAGCTCCGTTGTCAATTGCACATCACCAATGCGTACAACTGCAATCGTCCCCTTGTTGTCCATCTTCACACGTCCAAATCTACCGTCTCGGTATGACGTGAAGATCCTCCTATGCGGAGTGGCGTGATACTTCCCCGTGTCCATGACCCAATCGCCATCATGACACGTGCACAAGGTTCCTCTGCGTCGGTAGCTGCGATAATGAGATCTCTCATAGCCGTAAGATCCTCCTGATCATCCTTGCCTTTGACCTTCATGCAGTTCCTCTTGATATGACCTCTTTCGCCACAGTGATAGCAGCCCTCCTTGCGGTTCACAATTGTAAGATTCCGAGAACTTTCTCCTGTCCTCGCCTGTGACTTGAGTCTTCCCTTCCTGTAGGAAGTCACCAGAGCGGACTCCTACGACGATTCCATTTGCTTACGCCGAACCTCCTCATTCAACAAGCTACTTTTGACTGCCTCCATCCGGAACGGAGTTGCTTACCGACACTACCAACGTCTTCCAGCTTTCCGATAGAGAACTCAAAAGCAGAAGGGCCTGAAGCTCATCATCAATCACCATCTTCATCGCAGTCAGCTGATTGATGATATCCCGAACCTCGTTCAGATGTTGTGCTACTAGGGCACCCTCCGTGTACTTCGAGTTGACGAGTTGGTGAATAAGAAACACATGGTTGCCAGCCTCTTCCTTTCCTACAGCGAATGCAGCTTCTCCCACAATGTTTTTGCAGAATTATCCATAGACACGTGGTGAAACACCGAATCGTCTAGTCATTGGCGGATGAATCCAACGGCCTTTCGATCCAGTCATTTTCAGTCTTCAGCAGCTTTGTCCGATCGCTTGGCGTTGTTGTCCTCCCACGTACCATGCAAATTATCATTGCACCAGAGTAGATCCTCCATCCTTGGCTTCTAAATCGTCCAGTTCTTTCCTCTGAGGGTGATCATACGCTTGTTTGTCTGCTCCGTAGACATGGTTCAACCTTCCCTCTCGAGAACCTGAGAGCTCTGATACCAGATGTTGGGATCGGACACGCCCTACAAAGTGTTCTGATACCGTGTTTGAAACTGACCGCAGCGGAAACTTAGGCCAACCCACCTGAGATAACAAACCACCGTCTACACGAACGCCAAGCACAGATAAAGACAAGTATATGGCGGTGACTACGTCACCTGGACAAATCTTAATCTATATATCTCAGGTGAAAATACAAGATTGATCAAATTAACGTTGAGCCATTCTCCCTAATAGGTTCAACCCTCTCACCACACTCAAGAAGAAAAAAAAGAGATTACAATTGAAATCACTCACCAAATTCCGTAGCAATTTTTCTGAACGAAGATGACTCCTCGATCAGAGCTCCTTTTCCTTTTGCCTTGGATGACGAGCCTTAAGAGTAAAGCACGAACTTTCTCTTAGATTTCCTGTGGACGAGCACCCCTAATCTCCACCTTTGTGCTATATTCTTTGTGCCTCTACCTTCACCCATATAAATATGATAGAAAATCCTAGTTTAGGTCATAGAAATTCCTAAATAGGAAACCTATTACCTAAAATAGCAAGCACTAATTATGGACGTTCAAATATAGTCAAATTAAATATTTGATACAAATTTATAAATATAATCAAATAAGATATTTAATGTAGATTTTCAAATTGCATCAAATTAAATCTTTTACCATATTTGGGCTCCAAAAATTGCTGTTACCAAATCCAGACTGGACCCAACACTTATCGATGTCAATGATTTCAGATCAGATTCTTGGTTTCGGAAAGCTAAATAATAATAAATTTTATTTAAAATCTAAGAAATATTTAATACATTTAGGTATAATGTTATGTATTGTTCATTATTTTCCAGTTTTGGATGGAAGAATATTCAAAATCGTTGAATCCTTCAACTCCAATACAAAGAGGTTTTCATTTTTATTTGCTTTTAGACAAAGTACAACTGCAATAAATAGTTTTGAATGAAATTGTTTTAAGATGGATGAATGTGTGAATTTATAAATATAATACTTGGACAAATGCCAATGGTTAAATGTGTCGATATTGAATATCATCCACACAATGTAGCTTATCAGTCTTTGGCATGATCAAATCATTGTGTAGTAATGTTTTCCATACTTCTGCCGTTTCTTTTAATTCTTCTTTGCTGAGACCAGGATAGAGAGTCCCTAATGTCGGTACGGTCAGTACCGATATAGGTCAATATCGGACCGCGAAAGGCCAACTATGGCTAAAACAAATTGACATTAGCTAATACTGTGAACCTTGATTAAAACTGAAGTGATGAAATCTGCAACTTTTTGGCAATATCCTTAGTTCCTAATCTCTGCTATAACTTGTTTAGATTCATTGAACTAGTACTCTGCGATTAATGGCTTTGTACAGACATTGATAAAGGTGCACAGTATCCCCTTGGGTAAATTCGTATTGGACTTGCCAATCGATTCATAACCTTAAAAGCACAACCAATATATATTTGAAGCCCCTTTACTTGCAAGAATACATCTTGGATTTGTCAATTATGTTATGGCCGGAATCCCACTCGTGGTGACCTGGTCGAATTGGGAGAAGTCGTGGGTATTATTGCGGAGGGAGCCATGGAGCCTAGGAAGACCTCGTCTCGTTGATAGGATTCACTCAATGGGCATTGGTCCATTGATTCATCACGAAAAGACGAGAACTAAAGGCATCGTGTTAAGGAAAGAGGCCGTGGAGGAAAAATCGGACTATTTGGGGAGCTGGCGTAGGTAAAATAGTACTACTTATCATGGAATTGATCAACAATATAGCCAAAGCTCATATTTCCCATGTTGCAAGCTGATTGAGGAGATAACATGATTTCACAATTGAGACTATCAACATGGAAAATGGCACACAAGAAAAGTAGAACCCTTGCAATATATTAGGAAATGGACATATCAAGTAGAGTGTCTACAGGGACCATAAAAGAACCTGTCATGTTGATGTGTACATATTCTGATAAACACCTATTCAGATGTGTAGATTCAGATAATTCTTCAATACTAATTAGCCTTCATCTTTCATATAAGCTTCCAGTATTTAGCTGGTATGGTGATGTCATCAAGATTGATAACTTGATATTTCATTGGAAAGATTTGAACTGCCCTATTGTCTCAAAATTGACAACTCTTTCCTGACCAATAATTTAGGAACTATTTGCTGACAATGAGAGAAGTATCACAATCTTACTCCACATTGCTTTATTCCTACCCCCCCCCCCCCCCCCCACCCCCACCCACACACACACACACACACAAATAAAAATTTATGAAACTTTAGTCTTGTAAAAGTGAACCATAGGTCCATAATGCTTGCAAAACCTTTTTGCCAAAGCATCTTGTCGGGTATTGTTCCGCCTAGGCGTCCGTCTATACCGTATCACATCCGCCGCCAAACCTTCGTTGGCCGTCTACTCCACCGTCAACCGCAAAAAAGGTACGAAGAGAGGCCATCTTGTGCTCAGGCGTCCGTCTCAACCGTCATTTAGAACACAGTTTGGGTGCATTTGAAATGAATTCAGACCAATAGGTAACATTGACATTGTCAACCCTAAAAGTTTGTGATAAAGTTTTTGGTGTTGTTAGTAGCATAGACATTGACGGCGGACATGCATATGGCTTAACAGGGGCAAGGTACCGTTACAAATATCTAAGAAGGAGATATATAAAGCAAGAAGTGGACAATAGATGCTAGATAAACATAGATCTCGGGTTTTCGTTTTCTTGAATTTCGAGAATTTGCCACCTCAGGCTCTCTTGCCAATTTGACCATTATTCACAATAGAGAAGACAATGTATATTAATAGTTATAATTACTATTAGGGTAAACGGGATATGAGTCATAGACTCATATTCCTACATGAGCCAATGCACATGTGGACCAATAGGAATGTAGTGTATTAGTGCACATGGGTGTGCATGTGATGTAGGAGTCAATTCCTATTGGTCCACGTGTGCATGGCTCATATAAGAATATGAGCCCGTGGCTTATATCCCGTTTACCCTTACTATTATTGTCGATAATTAGTTAATGAATTAATAATTTATGTTTCATGGGCACAAATATGACACATCACAATATGGACAACGTAACACGACACCAAACAATTTCTGAAATTTTCTAATGAATTTTGTAAATACCTTGATGTGACTAACCGACATGTGTCCAACACAATCACGAAACAGACACGGCACCGACTTTGAAGTGTCCATGCTTCCTAGTTAATACTAGTAGCAGTAGATTGATTGATAATTTGATACATAGAATAGAAAGAAGGATATATATTTATGTAATAGAAAGAAGGATATATATTTATGTAATGGATTGATAATATTAAGAGATGGATAGGTAACCTACTATAGTGTCCATATCGGTTCCCACATCCATGTCAGTTCATTATAGTGGAAAACAAGGAAAAGTGAATTCAAGTAGAGCTCAATACTTTACTCGATTTGCCAGATTCTACTTATAGTCTATTATTGCTTCCATAACATATCTGTGTCTTCTATGTGGTCTTGTGTTCTGTATAAAAATATACATCATATTGCCACCATTAGCTACCTGCATATTGCTTCCATAATTTCTAACCATAATTTCGCTCCAATATCTAAAAAGATGTGCAGGTGCGGGTCATTTGCGAGATGATATCTTACACTATTGGAAGGAAGTCGAGAAGTATCCTAATGGTGATGATGAAGCCCGTTCAAATATCATGGATATGGGAATTAAAGCTCTAAGGTCAGCCTGTAATCATCTTGATAATGCATCACTGGGTTCTATGCTTTTTTGAAATGTTTAGATTTTTCATGACTAATAATTCACCCACCTTAATTTGTTACCATATATAAAAGATGTGAGGATTCCTTACCTGTGTAATTAATCTTTTAAATGGAATCTGTAGACTATTCTATTCTAGATGCAAATGCTTTTCAGGTAGGATCTGGTGTTTTGTTTCACCTTTGTGAATAGAAAATAACTTGGGCCATCTTCTAGATTACAGTTAGAGATGGTTCAAAACATACTTTGGAGTATACCTTTCATTTTAAAACAGATGGTGCGTTGATTTTCCTTTATTTAATTCCCTATTGTTATTGGAGTGTGATATTTGTGGGTCCAAATAATTGATTGCTCAATTAGTTTAATAAAAGTTTCTTAATTTGATCATGGTGTGCCCATTTTGTGCACCAGAGAGCGCCGGAGGTGCATCATCGCCCTGGCTAAGTCCCACAGGAAAGGTGCTCAGGAGGAAGGTGTGAAGGAGAAGGAAGAAAACTTTGTTTATAATCATGCTGGTGAACTAGGGAGAGCTGAGGGAGGGAAGGAAGGGGGTAAGGAGGAGGTTAAATAGTAGAAGACTGAGGGTTTGGTTCTCTGTGTATGGTAACACACATATTATAGGAGGCCAAGGAGGGAGTGTCGTGTAAAATTTGTTGTTAGACAAATGTGTAATTGCATGGACCGTTAGTTCTACATGTCTGTAACAAATACACAATTACATAGAGCAATGTCACAGTTTCAGACAACTGAAATTCCTCTTGTATAGTCCGTCTCACTGAGTAAGTAGTTATGAACTTAGGTTGTTCAAGATTAGAAACTCCAAAAGCACAATCAACAAAGTAAAGGTGGGATATATCTCCATAGACAATTCCGATTTCCATCTTAAAAATAAAAGCTTCAGCACTTTGCAACCTATGACCACAGTAATATTTTAAAACTTTATAAGACTTATCTCCTCGTAACCAATGGGCCAATGTTCAAGACCATGCCAAGACTATAGGCCTTTTCAGCCATCTTGGTCATTGTAATTTATGCATGAAAGGTTCCATGAATACCAATGTGATATAGAAGCACTTGTATTGTAACAAAATAATTAATAATTAATAATTAATAATTAATAATTAATAATTAATATATACAAAGAGACTAGCTAGACGTAACAAATCACAAACAATATTTATTAAGAAGGAAAACTCGTTGGTATCAAGCAAATAACTGTATTAGCACTACAATATAACTAAATTGTAGAGAACATCGTAACAGAAGTATTGTATTAGTTTGTTAAAGATAGTGAGCTGTGATGCGATATAGTAAACATAACCATAATGGTGCACTTCTTCTATACTCAACTTCAGAACAGAGCGAGTTTTTGGTTCGGAAAGACAAATAATATAAAATATAAAATATTTGATGCATTTTGGCATAATTTTATGTATTATTTTTTTTCTTTTAAGATTTTGGATGGAATAATATTCATCATTATTGAATCACTCACCCACAATACATAGTGTTATTTATTTGCTTTCGTAATCACAAGCTCGGGATTCGGGAATAATTCAACAGGTTTAGAAGTTTGGACTTCGGCAAAAATTCAGTAAATTCAGCAAAAGTTGGATAACTTTAAAATATAAATTAAGATAAACAGTTGCCAAAAAAAAAAAAACTAATTTAATGACTCCACATGCTAAATAGCTGAAGCATTGAGCTGTGTAAACACAATAAAAGAAAGCAATTTTCTTTGTCCTTCCTCCAATGATTCCATCTTTGATCCTATCATTGTGTCACCTTGTATTGGTCACTACCCGGTAGGTATGAACATACATGATCATGCCATTAGTTATGGACCGTATGTACTGGTACCGTCAAACATAATAATATTGGTCAGTATCGTACAAGCTTATGCCAAAATCGACCCAATACGGTTAATACGTATAGAAATTGGTCGATACGTATTGGTATCATTGAACCTTGTGATCTTGCAAACCTTATGCTCTTGTTTGAATTGCATTTTGTACATATGTTTTCGCTAATGAAAATCTCTATTAACATGGTGTTGAAAGTTGATGTAGACATGAAAATTATCCACTTAAAGTACAATTACAAATTTAAAGATAAAAAAAGTAGTTGTATTTCCAAGTATTGGAACTAAATTTGTCTCCAAATTTGTCCCATTTTATCTTTAAATGTCCTTGTACCTTAAGTAGATAGTGTTCATATCTACAACAACTCTCAAATTCTCAATACTATTTTAGATGAAATTTCATTAGTGAAAACATATGTACAAAAACCAAACAAGATCACATGGTTTGTAGTATCAATGATACTAATATTGGATCGGTTTTGGCATAACCCTGTGCGATACTGACCAATATTGTCATGTTTGATGGTACCAGCACATACAGTCCATAACTTATAGTATCTTTAAAGATAGGGTTCAAAGATCATTGCACATACAGTCCTAACGGGCACAACTCAGTTTCTTCCAAATATTAGTAGGGAGATAAATTGGTACAACAACTTTGGTTAGTTTCATTTCCAAGTATTAGTATATTGCATGACTGACATTGTTGGAGATTCTTACAGCGTACGTTCATACTCCCTACTAAAACTGACACGTTCATTGTGCCTACCAATTTGTTATAAGAAAAAATCAACAGATACCACAAAATATACAAACCCCAACATAAATATTGTAATTAAGCAATTGTTCCTTTTTAATATTCCTTTCAAATCCCCAATCAACTTGATAATCATTTCTTTTATCAGTGAATTGGAGCATGCTCTAGATCGGAATTGCATGGAAGTACTACTTCATCATTTAGTGACAAAAGAAATATGTCGTTTTTTCTTCAAAAAATTTCTTCTCTCTAGTGGAGTTCTTCAGTAGGATTCGAATCCAGATGTTCGGGTGAATTGATCTTGTAGGATTCCCAAGAAATTATTCGATTTCTTCCGGAAGCACATAATTATTCATCAGTTGACCACATTCCGAAGTAGCCGGGACATTGAGGAAGATCCAAAACATTTTGGGAATCGATCTGATTCTATCTTTGTTCGTTCACATAGGTAAACCTTTGCCTGCTAGGCAAGAGGAAAGCAAGTTACAAATTCTGTATCGGTAGGACGTAGGACATGTATTTCTATTACTATTAAATTAATAAATGAAAATGAAGTAGTTAATAGTGGGGTTATGATTATCCTTTTTCTAGTATGTGTTCCTAAGAAAAGAGTCAATTGACTAAGATCGCTTAATCCGATCATACGTAACCTGTTAATCAAAATTCCAAGTCACCAAGTAATTGTGGTTGATTGCTGAGTAATCCGATTAACCAGTAGGTAAGCAAACATGACCCGAACACGTAATGGAAAGAGCTGAACCTTTTGATAGTTAGTGCTTTAATTGCTTTGTTTACTTATTAGAGTAATACATTTGAGAAACCTTTATTCCTAGGCAAAATATGTGCATAAGAAATACATATTCCCTCTTCTGTAAAAAAATATTTTTTTCCTATAGGATGGTTCCTCCTTGTATAAATAAACTGATACATCTATCAAAAAATTATATATGTTAGATATTTGTATATTTGCAAGTAGTAAATATACGTTGTCTGGGAAGGGGTTGGGGGAGCATAAGGGAGTTTGTGAGGCAGTGTGGCGCCTCTCCCAACAATTTGGAAAAATACAAATTTGTCTGCCATGGTCACCCCTCTTTTCATAAGTATTAACACATCTACTAGCAGGTCCATCTAACCGAAAGGCAAGTCAATCTGAATTTCAATGGAGGGGTGTTAATCCAATTATTGCGTTGTCAAAAAGAATTTTGTATCAGATCATATTGGCTAGGAATACTTAGCTCCCATATATAGTGATTTGAAGAATATTTTCTTTGAAATACTTTTATATTGTTCTTGTTGCAGAAGCAAATTTATTAGGCAAATACTAAACATCAGTCTGCCAACTTAGTTATGGTGGCTACTTCTTGGGCAAGGAGGGTTTAGGAAAAAACATTCAAGCAAATTGTTGTTTATAGAATAGCTTCTCTTTTCTCTAAAATCTGAAGAAATCCAAGACTGATTAGAGTATCCATAATGAATGGTTCTTCCTCCTTTACTTCTCGGTTGTTTCGCTTTTTATTAGATAAGTTTACATAATTTTGATTAGTTGTGATCAGTGGACAAATTTCTTTGTGAGTTAAATAGAATCTTGTGAGTATTTCTCCACATAAACTTGACCTCTTTTTTATTCAAAAGCTGGGTTGTATCTTGTCTCATAAGGGCAGTAGTTCCAATAAGACAGTTCTAGATCAAAATGCAGTTGACCATATAACTTTTGTGTTAACCATATAACTTTTGTGTTACACAATAGATACCAAGCAAAACAAACTACGAAGGGTTTAGCAGATAGGTACAGGACAGTAGCACATCCAGAAAGTGCTAATAAAGAAGTGAATTCTAATGACGAATTAGTTAGCTGCAATCAACCGCACATCCATAAAGTGCTAATAAAGAAGTGAATTCTAATGACAAATTAGTTAGCTGCAATCAACCGTAGATGCTTCAATGTCTTCACTTAATACTTTATTAAACTTCAAATAATTTCAAAATTTTGAAAAAACTTTCACAAAATTCTATGGGTATTATTTTAGAAGTAAACCCGGTTTATTAGCTTAGTCTCTTTGTTCGTATTATAATTATATTTAAGTTTGATCATATTATTTTATTGTCCTGTTGTTTACATCAATATCCTCAAGATCCTTACTACACCACTGACCATGTCCAAATATATCATGTCCTTGTTGGATTGTGATTCTCATGTCTGTCATCACAAATTATAAGTCATTGTCAGCAGACAATTTTCAGCATCCAAAATTTATGAATAAGTGCATCCTATGCATAGGGCATTTATTGTTGGATAAATGGTGCTTTTGACAAGGAAGTTCACTGTGTCATTGAATATTTCCTACAGTCCGTGTGTCCTTCCTCAGTGAATTGCTCATGGATGTTAAGGCTGGTAGTTATCATCACATTTCCTATCCTTTCTAACCACTTTCATGAGTCACTTGGAGTTTGTGTCCACTTATAAAAATCCAGATTCTGCTCTTATTCAGCACCAGCCAGAAGGCGGCAAGCAGTCTGGATATTTTAGGTTTGGTTTCAAAGTTTATTGCAAAAAGATGTGTTAAAATGGATGGGACTCTAAAAGGAAGAAAATGAAGTGAAAGAAAGTCATGAAAAAATTAAAAATAATATATAATTATTAATTAAGATACTCTAGAACTTAATAGTATGAAACTTTGGTGTGTTTTATTGACACAATTTAGTAACTAATTGATGGAAAGAAAATCAACAAAAGCACTGCAGCATAATAACTTGAACTGATGAACTTTTAACACACCCCTTTCTAAGGTTATAGAAGTACAATCATAAATCCGAATTATATTTAGGTAATACTTAGAAATCATCAGTATTGATATCATAATCGGTATCAGACCGTTCTTAATTGGCAGTTTTTGTGTGGTTTCGTGTGGTTTTGAATCGGTTGGTGTTGGTAGTTTAAGTATCAGCCGATACCGCAAACTATGATCTCCATCATCTCCCTTGCGTTCCCATACCTATGAGAACCTTTTATTTTGTGAAGTTCACAAACTTGGGCTGTTATAAGAAATTGCTTACAACTTCAAACGGGTACCTTTTTTTAAGTAGTCAGGTCTTTCCACAATTGTAGTGTGACACGATTATAGCTTATTGCGGCCCAAGCATTTTGACCAGAAATGGAGTTTCATTTTCTCAGTTGGCTGAAAAGGGATCTGGGTATTATCCAAACATATCCTATTAAATTATAGTATATATCCAAATTATATTTAGGTAGTACATAGAAATCTAGATCTGGATCGGAAGCTTATATATAAATATCAACACAGATTTCCATCCAATTTAGCAAATAGTCATATATCAATTGGTAAGCTACCTCAGTACATATTTGGTCTTTGATGAGGTCACATATGTATCTTGTTTATTTTGAATTGTATCCATTTTCATTTATAACAAATATGGACACAGTTTCTTCAACTGGACTAACATCTGGGTCTATTTATTATTTAGACCCTTAGACCCAAACTAGAAGTGGGTATGGATATTACCAATATCCTACCAGTTTCATCCCTAATTTTGAAGAATACAAAAACAGTTGCACTATCTAGTTTTCAGAAGAAGAAAAACTAATAGTATATATCTTTAAATTTGGTTCCTAAACATTTGTTTTTTTCTACTGATTGTTAAAGTTTCTCATTGGGAGTTAAGAGTACTCCATGTGCATGCTGATAAACTGGACAATATAGCTTATGCAAGATTAGTTGACAAAACCCTAAAAGCAACAAAAAGATGGATGAAGAACAGTTAAAAATCCTTCCTTTTTTGACTAGTCAAACATGTTACAGTGATATATCGACACTCTAACAATAATGTAATAACAAATATTGCTTACTACTATCGATCTCTGCCTATAATGGGTAGCCATTATTAGAATGCTCTAGTAGAAGCTTGGTCACAAATCAAGAGTGCTTGGTAGGTAAGTAGGGCTACTCTGAAGGTAGTATTGTTGTTGATACAAGGCTATCTGATGGAATATTGGTGCTTATCTAGGATGGCTGGGGAATAACTATGAGTAGGGACATGGGTCGTGCTCTTTCTAAGGACAAATATGAGAGCAGAGAGCAGTATTCTTTTTTCTATTCCAGTTACCTATTGAATCTTTAAAGAAGCTTGAGTTGGAAGCTTAGGACGGGTGTGGTTTTCTGATGGAAGATTGAGCAACACTGGCAGGATTTTATATCACCAGCTGCTTTGGCTACTTGTGTCTTGGCATGTGAGTCTTGGGAGGAATTGAATGGTATGCTGTGTTTGAAAGATCAAATGCAGAATTTTCAACTAGTTGCAAATGCTAAAGTTGCTTCTTTGGCAAAATGGGCTCAGCTTGGAATGAGAACATTTCCCATTAATCTCATATTCTTTTTCTACATTGTATCTTTAGTCTAGATAACAGAAAATTTCTTTACCTTCAAAATGGGCCCATTACTTCTTGTTTTGGTTGCAGTTGTTGATGCTGAATTAGTATGGCTGAGAACTGGTTTCCTGCTTCGGTTTGTCCAAATCTTTAAAGTATGAATTTGATGAGCTTCAAACAACCTGAACAATCAACTCCTTGTACATCTTTCATGCTGATCATAAGTGGTAGTAGTGAACTAAGACTTACCAAGAATACTGTTCACTATCCCCCATCAATGTATTTTGTACTTGTAAATACTATTTTCAGCGCCGTGCCTCGTCTTACTCAAAACATTAGTACGTGCATGCGGTGACCAATGTTTTACCTGAACTCAGAACATGTATATCTTGTATTGTTCAAACAGGGAGAGTATGTAGTTTTGTTTCACCTTGTCCTCGTGAACCTGTCCATTTAAGATGAATATGATGACAACATTTGCACCGGATCAGTACATTCATCTTGTTTTTCAGCAGGGATTCGTTTAGGTGTTATTCCCACCATTTGACCGTATTCTCTGCTTCTCTTTTGCAGGCGCTACTTCTTTCTGATTACCTTCCGGTCCTACCTCTACTCTTCTCCAAGCGAATTAGGATTTGCAGCATGGATGAAAGCCAGGCCCGAGCTTGGCCACCTCTGTGATAACCTCAGATTGGATAAGTAAGATCCTGCTGTGGTTGGGTAAGTTCGTTACTGCTGTGGATTCTGTAACATACTCAAGGAGCAGTAGTTAGCAAAACAAATTAGCATATATATATATATATATATATATATAGAGAGAGAGAGAGAGAGAGAGAGAGAGAGAGAGAGAGAGTATACTGGGGGACTTCCATTGTAAAGCATTATAAATAATGAACATAAGAAGCGATAGAAACAAGGTTTACAATACTTATTTACCTTGCCCAAAGAATTTTCTGAATACTGAAAATATAGAAATCACTGCAAGAATCCATCCTGCAAATGTGATGGAAGATTTGGATCATTTGAGGTTGACCTAATCACACACATGAATGGCCCATCTGTACATGTAGCCTCTGCTGTCTACTCGGATCTCATGACCTCTTTATTTACTTTTTTTTTCCATCCTAAATTTACCGAACAATTTGAGGACTCGTAGAATGTTTTCTTGAAAGTGATGTAGATATGTTCGTCTGCATATTGTGGAGAAGATTGGTGGAGTTCCATATATATTTAGTTGCTGCTGCTGTTTGAAACTGAAAAATAAAGAAAATCTACTAGCTAGAACGGCGGGGTTCCATACAAATTTGTATTCATTTCTTCATCAGGTGGACTTTTCCATGCTCGATAGTCTGCAGAATCTGTTTTGTAGCTTGAAGCTTCAGATGTTGGGTTGGGGTTGGATATGAATGCCTCTTTTGGAAATTTTACCTTGAAATGGTAATAGTATCAATTTTATTTGCTTATAATAGTTTTTGTTCTGCACATCTAAATTTACTATGGGCTGATCTTATTAGTTTCTTCCTTTTGGGTATAATCTATATGATTTCTTGCGTTTGCATACTGTTTGGTTGTCTTCAAATGAAACCATGCAACTTTGGTCTAAATACCACATATGTTGTTGCAAATATGTGCTTGGTTGCCTTTACAAATAGATTGTTTGGAATGGAATTGAACAATTAAAGCTGTCCCGTTCAAACTTTTGTTGTTACAAATAGAAAGGGTTTTTTGTTGGGACATGGTACGAGAAGAAAATGGTCAGGTTGGTGTAAAGAATGTTGATGTTGCAGCCGGCTGTAATATTTGAGGGAGGTATTGCAACTCTGGTCTCATAACTCGTTACTATTTGCAGTATAACAGCAACAGCAACATTTACTGCATTAACGTTAATTACTAACAGGCAATGGAGAACTATTTGAAAGTTGAGAATTTCAGTTTTATTTGAGTTTTTAGACACTAAAGAAAGTAGTTTTCTAAACCAAAATTGTTATTTGTTTGATAGAAACTAGACAGATGAACTAAAACATTTTGTTTTGAAATTTTATTATTATTATTCACTTTTTTGACGAGGCCTTTACTCCCGGCATAGGATCTTTCCAATAACTCTAATCACTGAATCTAACTGGGGTGAGCATTCGGATTATTCACTTTCAACCAATTTGAAATAGTCAAAACTGTATAAATCAATCGAAATCTTATAAAATTTAAAATCGAAACCGAACCAAAATTAGCTATAACTGAAACTGAACCGAATAATCAATTTAGTTTATTCGGTCAGGCTATTTATATTGTTTAATAGGATGGTTCCAAGATTGAAATCGTGGTTAAATTATATTAAAAAATAATTTTTATACACATTTCAAAATTGTATCCAAAGTTGGACTAGTTGTTAAATTATCAAAGTTGGAATTTAAAACACATACATAGAATTATTGTTTTCAATATATATATATATATATATATATATATATATATATATATATATATATATATATATATATATATATATAATTGAGAGTATTTATATAATTGTATAAGTCTTATTTGGCTTTTTAGTTTTGGACCGAAATTTAAAACTAAAACGAAATTTTAGTATTTTCAAAACCAAAATCCTCATGAAAATTTTCAAACAGAAACAAATCTCTTATTTGGTTTGGTTTCGGTCCAAAAACAGAATAATGCTCACCCCTGGATCTAACACCATGCTGGTGGCGAAACTCTTTAGTATAAATATGAAAAATGTTTATTAATTTGGGCTATTTTATAAGTGAAAAATATAGTAAAAGTTGTTGCTCACTAGTTTATTAAGTTTCCATAAATTTAGATGAAATGTAGATTAGATTTGAATTTTCATTTTTGTTATGTAATAGTAAGTTTGAAAACTTAGGATCCGTTTGGTTGATCGTAATATAATTATAATCGTAATGAAATTGAATTTGTAATGTAACTGAATTTGTAATATAATAGTCTCACAATTGTATTTACTATTTTTGGTTGGGACGTGTAATCAAACCGACCGCTCGCTTGGGAATTAAAGTACTTCCTCAATTCAAAACCTTCTGGAGAGAGAATTTACATGTTAACCATTTAAGCAATTAAGCTATAGTAATGATATTCATCCCTCCAAAATGTTCCTCCAAACAATTCATCTTTATATGGTAGCTGACATGACATGTTAAATAATATTACGTGATATCTAACATGACAGTTGACATGGCAAATTTTAACTCAAAAAATAATCATCCAAATTTTTTTAATCTTAATTTTAATTTTAATTTTTTTTATCAGCTATTATATTAACCGTCACGTCAGCTGTCACATAAGGAGAAATAGTTCACTACTAGAAAAAGTCAAATTAGCGACGTTTCAAAACGTCGCTAAATGACCAAAAATCGTCGCTAATCACTTTTAGTGACGTAATTAGCGACGTTTTAAAGAAGTCGGAACAAAGCACGTCGCTGAAAGAAAAAACGTCGCTAAACGTCGCTATGCCGACGTTTTTTAGCGACTTAAATGTGTAGCGACGTTTAGCGACGCAGCGTCACTAATTAGCGACGTTGATTAACGTCGCTAAATGTCGCTAATTAGCGACTTATATAGCGACGTTACAACGACGTCTTTAATGACCTGACAATACTGCCATGTCAGCAATTTGCGACGTACAACGACGTTTTTAGCGACATGTTTAGCGACGTCATTAGCGACGTGTATTAACGTCGCTAATTAGCGACCTATGCTAAACGTCGCTAAACGTCGCTAAAAATGTCTCTAATTTTACAGAAAAAATAAAAAAAAAGAATACTGAATTGTTTCCAAACTATTATTCCTGCAGTTTATTAAATCACAATCTGTACAAATAGACCCGGAGCAACCCTCCGTTGAATTTCTGGAGTTGCCAACCCCCTTGGGTTGAACACTCAACACCGGTAAAAGAACATATTTAATATGAATAATATAATAAAATTTGAAGAAAAGAAAGCATCCAGCAAATCTCATCGTAAAGAATACGGCAAATATATATTCATACAATCTCATCCTAAATAATACAAAAAATACAAATATCCAGCAACTAGCTATACTACTGCGGATCTGCAGGAGGCTGACCACCGGCGCGCATGAAGGATAAGAACAGCTCATACTGCTCTCGTGGAATCGACACCGATGTCGATAGAGAAGGCAGTGACGTCGGTGGAGTCTGTGTCGATGTAGGCGCACCAGGAGGCCGTACCCGCTCCAAGTCTGCGAGTCGCTGGTTGTAAGAATCCATGGTAGATAACAGCCTCGTACTGCTATGAACCATTGAATCTTGCATCATCGTCAGTCTCTCGTCTATCGATAGCTGTGATGCCTGCAGCTCCGTGATGTTGTGGTCTGTCGAGGCTCTAAGATCATTTGTCAAATCCCGGAGCTCCGTGATGCTGCGGTCGAGCATATCGAATCGTGCGATGAGCGTCGGATCGCTCGCCTGCGGCTAGGACCGGGGCTGCTCCTCCATCCTTCGCAGCAATTCGTCACGGAGAGACGCAATCTGACGGTCAACGGCCTCCTGGACTCTGGCCGACGACTGCGAGGGCTGTGTGGAATGAGCAGCTGTCGGGGAGGCCCTAGATGACTGCGTCGCAACCAGGGCGCCATAGGATCCCGTACCGTAGTCCGTACCCCTCTGGAGACCACCAGCTGCGGTCACCCACATGTCGTCCGTCGACGGAGCTGGAGCGGGCTGCGAGGAAGTACCAGCCTCTCCAGGTGTAGGTGCACTAGCAGTCGCCCGCTCACGCAGCCTAAGATACTCGGCCTAGAAAGGTTTGGAAACTCGATAATTGCCCAAGTTATATTAAAATTAACACAAAGTAAAGTAATACTTACATAGGTCTGCGAGGCCCTCTCATCAATGAGATTTCCGTCCTTGCGATGGGTGGCCAAGAAGACGGTCACTATGTTTGCATCCTCACCCCTCTGTACCTGTTAAAAATATATTATTTAGTACTAAACTTAAACATTTTTTTCTACTACCATTTTATGGTACTTACATTAAAATAATATATTATAAAAGAAAAAATATACCAAACGACGGAAATGTTCCGTCATCGGAATCGAGCCACCACACCACTTGACAGCATTCCGCCTAGCCGCCTTGGCCTTCTTAGACCTTTCCTTGTAGCTCGGATTGTCGAATCTAGCCCTCATCGCAGTCCACTGCTCAGGTGTGATCCAACCTTGGATCGGTTTTCCAGCACGATCATGAGCCTTCTGGTCATCCAGAGCATCTCGGATAAGCTTGGCGGCAACGGTAGGAAAGAGCCGCTCGATCAACTCGGTTCGGTACGGAGGATAGAAATACGTTTGCTACAATAAATAATTTAGTAAGTGAGCATCACGGATAAGTTATATAATATGCATAAATTAGAGAAATTATTTAATATACTTTTACCTGGAAGTGCGCAAACCAGAATGCCTTTCTCTCCTCCGGAGCCTCAGAGTAGTTGATCCAAGGGTCACCGTAGTTGTTCCTCAGAAATTGGCCCAGGCGTCTCTGAACCGACGATGGACGATATCTATACAGAGATAATTATTTTTATCGAAAAAGTCAATATACGATGAATAAAAAAATACACGATATATATTATGCTAAACCATCTAATTGACTTACTTTGTACCGTCGGCCCAAATCTCTGTCCTCGTCTCCTCCAGAGGTGCGCATGGAGGATCTTGCTGATGCTGGGACAATGTGGGCACGACCTCCTCGACATGCTCATCTGTCCCCATGGTTCTGTCAGCAGGAGGAACGCTGGACGAGGGAGTACTATCACGCCTGGAACTACTCGTCCCAACAGTCGGAGATGTGAGTGATCGATATACTGGAGTACTGGGCGACGACGATCCGGAACCAACAGTAGGCAGTACCGAAGGAGCACTCTGTCTACCTCGGGACCTGCCGAATCCTCCACGTCGCCCTGTCATACCTGATAACAACATATGATGAATATAGAAAAACACAAATATATAGTACATTCTACAGTCAAAATGTGATGCATATCTCAAAGCATTCTACAGTCAAAATATAATACATATATTCGCTAAAATAGTACATTCTACAGTCAAAATATAGTTACATTCTACAGGCAAAATATTTTATTTTCAATCATCTTCAAAAAATTCATCTTGTTCGCCTTCCTCGTCCTCCTCTCCCTCTTTCTCCTCCTCGTCTTCACTTTCATCTACTTCGTCTTCGTCTTCGTCTTCCTCTTCGGATAATTCTACATCTTCTACATTATTACTCGTGTAATAAGTAACTTCCGTTGAGTCCACATCTACAATATTTGTTACAAGAGGTAGATCGTCCTCCTGATAAGCTATTTCGTCAATGTCAAAGGTATTTCTAGCTTTAGTCTTGCATACTGCCCACCAATCCGACCTCGCTGTCCCCCGTCTAGGATAAGTTGTGAAGTACACGAGCTGAGCCTGACTTGATAGGACAAATGGTTTGTAGCCTTGATATCTACGCTTGTAGTTTATATCCACAAGGCCATGCTTGTCAATTTTTCAATCTTGATCTTGAATCGGATCAAACCATTCATACTTGAATAGCAAGATATTAGCAAGTTATGTACCATAATTATATGTCAACTCCACAATCTCTCGTAAGATGCCAAAGAAATCATTGCCTGGATCGACGTCTTTGTAGTTCGAAGATTTGATACACAAACAACTATTTTTCGTGGAATCAAGATCCAGAAAGCTGTCTCTGATAGGAGCATTTGTTGACTTGAACCTGAACCCATTCACACAAAAACTTGGCCATATTTTAACGGCAGTAATTGGTCCCTTGGCTAGAGTTCTAATAGATTCAGTCTCGGGTGTTATTAGACGATCAATCTAAATACCAAAGTAGCGATAGTAAGTTATTTGTTTTGCAAGTGCAGAATTAAAAAGTAATTATCAAGCATCTTACATATGCGCTCAACCAAGAAGGAAAATGGCATATCATTTCTTGTTCTACTTCTTCGTCTATTATGTAGGGTCTAACCGACCTCAACTCATCATTATATGTGCTGTAAAATAATGAAGCAACTGCTGATTAGTAGCATAATAGTATCTTATACTATTACATTGAGATGATGTAAACGTGGACGTATTAATTACTTACCCCCTCTAGCTTCTCCACTTTATCCTCGTCGCAATTGAGTAATATATACAACTGAGCAGCCCTTAGCTCGTCATCATTCAAATATCTCTTCTTCATTTTTCCCCAAGGCTTTCCGGACGCATTGAATACTTTGAGTATTGCATCATTAGATTCCTGATATGCGTCGTCGTTTCTCGGATCTTTCGTTCTATTAGTAGCAACATGCGGTTTGAAATACGTCGAGCAAAAGTTTGTAATCTCCTCGAGAACATAAGCTTCACAAATAGAGCCCTCAACCCGTGCCTTATTTTTCACCTTTCTCTTTAGGTGATTCAGATGCCGCTCGAAAGGGTACATCCACCGATAACCGAAAGGACCACCAACACGTGCCTCATAGGAAAGATGAATTGGCAAATGCTCCATAGAGTCGAAGAATCCAGGAGGAAACACCTTCTCGAGCTTACATAGTGTTACCGCAATGTCCTTCTCTTGCTTTTCTAGACGATCGACGAGCAACTTAGTACAACAAAGATCTCTGAAGAATATTCTGAGCTCTGTCAATGGATCCCAAACGACCTGCGTTAAGAATTTCTGAAATGCAATCGGAATTAACCTCTCCATGAATACGTGACAATCGTGGCTCTTCATACATGCCAGTTTGTTCTCCTTGAGGTCGACGCATCTTCTCAAGTTCGACACGTACCCGTCTGAAAACTTTAGACCCTGAATCCACCTACAAAGTCTCCCTTTATCCTCTTTCTCCAGTGAGAAAACTGACTTAGGTTGCTTTAACTTTCCATTCCCTTCCTCTATCAAATGCAATGCAGGACGTCTACATATTTTTTCTAAGTCCAACCTGGCCTTCGGATTATCTTTCGTCTTCCCCTTTACCTCAATTACAGTATTAATTATGTTATCAAACACATTCTTCTCGATATGCATGACATCAAGGTTATGTCTGATCAGATTGGTGCTCCAATATGGAAGATCCCAGAATATACTCCTCTTCGTCCAGTTATGGGTGCGACCAAATCCGTTATACTTGTACCCCTTAGCAGGCTCTTCGATAGCACTTGGTAAATCTTTTACCTCTTCCCATATCGTGTATCCGGGCCACCCTGGCGTTGGATTGGCCTTCTCCACAACTCCCGCACGAAAAGCATTCTGGTTCCTCCGGTACGGATGATCCTTCGGCAGAAATTGTCGATGACAATCGAAGAAGCACGGGTTGCCTCCGTGTTTCAAACGGAAAGCCTTAGTACGGTCCATGCAATACGGACATGAGAGACGACCATGGGTGCTCCATCCCGATAACATTCCATAGGCCAAAAAGTCATTGATGGTCCACATAAGTGCTGCCCTCATCTGAAAATTCTGCTTTCTAGAAACATCGTATGTGTTGGCATCTACTTCCCACAGCTGATTCAACTCATCTATCAAAGGCTGTAAATACACATCGATGTTCCTCTTCGGATTGTTCGGACCAGGGATAATAACGGTTAGGAACATATATGGAGTCTTCATGCACATCCAAGGCGGTAGATTGTACGGAGTGACGATCACAGGCCAACACGAATACTGGGAGTCTGAAAGTCCGAATGGGATAAAACCGTCAGAGGAGAGCCCCAATCTGACATTACGCGGATCCGAAGCAAAATATGGATACTCTCGATCAAAGTGCTTCCATGCTTCTCTATCGGATGGATGATCCAATACTCCTTCGATCTGTTTTCGCCTGTGCCAACTCATGTTTTCTGCAGTCTCTTTAACCATAAACAACCGCTGCAACCGCGACGTCAAAGGCAAGTAGTGCATCGAATCGGTAGGCTTCCTTGTACCGACATACTTTCCTCTAACAGTGGCCTTGTAGCGATCAGCACCACAGAATCTGCACGCATCTTCATCCTTGTCGTCTTTGTAGTACAACATGCACCCGTTGTGACATGCATCAATTTTCTCGTATCCCATCCAGAGCGATCTCACCATCCTCTTAGATCGATAGAAGTCTTTAGGCAACTTTGCACCATCGGGCAAGATCTCTATAATCAAATCGATCAGTCGATTATAGCATTCTTGCGACATATTAAAATCGGACTTGATGCTCAATAATCTTGTAACCACCTCCAACGGTGAATGATCCTCACAACCAGGATATAGTGGAGTCCTTGCATTCTCCAGCAACTCTATAAACTTTACAGCATCGGCATTCGGTGCCTCCTCAGCTGCATCATAATTATTCGAATTGCAACTAGGTCCCGCCATATCATAATTGTCCGGATTGAAACTAGGTCCCGCCGCATCATAAACTATGTTCACCCACCCGTCGTCGTAAGCATCGTGGTCGTGGACATCCATATACGACTCCACATAAGGCTCCGACTCCGATGCTAGAGACACAAGTTCTCCGTGCGCGGTCCACTGATAGTAATTCGGCGTGAAGCCCTTCGAGTACAAATGATATGTGACTTCCACTTCTGGATGATATTTCTTGTTGCGATATCTCACACACAGACACTTAATTTTGGTACCGTCTATGTACTGAGGGAACGCCTTGGCGAACTGCAGGAACTGTTGTACACCCTCAATGAATTCATCCCGCACACCGTACATGTTATCAGGATGACTGTTGTACATCCACGAACGATGACGCAGATAGTAATTCATATCCATTTCTAGATACTTCTGTAAAAATGACAGTATGTATCATATAAATTATTACATACAGTGGTTTATCATCTAACTTCATAACTTAACCGTACTATAAAAATCATAAATGATATAATACATACTTTCATTTATCAAAGTCTAAAATAAGAAATATTCAAAACAACTAACCATTTAAACTAACACATACACCTATCAACTAACAGTCATCAAGTATTAACTTACCTACAAACTGAGAACAATACCCAACTAACATGTAACACTAACCACCCTTTAACATATAACTTAACATTTGCTAACAATTGACACTACATCATGGCCTCTAATTCGAATACCAAACTAAAAGTCATATCTAATTATCATACTCCTACAACTACCTGACACTAACCTTCACCATATACTAACCATCATCAATCATCTAACTACAGACAGTGTGCCACTGAACTAACAGTCATCAACTTCAAGTTCCACAATCAACTTCCTTCCCTGGACTTAACTGTATTCAAATCTGAACACAACACCCACTGAACTACACCTAAATAGCAACCTGATTCCCCCACATTGATGCTTACTGCTGTTCTTCCTACGGTGGACTATCTGACTACCTCTCCCCCCATAGCACTATGAACTGCACTATAAGTGTGCAGTCAACACACTACAGATAGTATGCCATACTACAGAACTGCACCTGCCCCCAACCATACTCCTAGCTCACTGACTTACCTCAGCATGCTCCAATGCACATTGGGCTGATGTGCCTCAAGTCTCCCCCTGCTCACTGCTGCTGTTACCTCTACTTGCCATGCTTACATGTGTACCTCAATCTATGTGCTTGTGGGCACTCAAACCCGAGCCCCTCACATATTCACCATTGCACATTTAAAACCCAACTTGAGTCACGCTCACTGATACACTTGTATCAGTATACACCATCTCCTCACTCATTTGCTGTTAACATAGGACACCACTATGATACCCTCAACTTTGATATACCCTCCCTGCATACTTCAATAACACTCTCACACACACTCTAACTAATATAAAAGTATCAATACCAACCACACAAATAACACTAACAATACAGACACTATACGCACTGTCATTTGGTGCCAATAGTCACTGCTCCTGTAGCTTTCTCGACGTTTAGTGCACATACATTTTAGTATGCATGTGTGTGTCGAGTGTAGTGTCAGGGTGTGATCGTGGGGGATAGTTAGGTGTTAGGAATCAATCCTGATCAAAAACCCTAACCCTAACCCTAAGCCTAATCCCAGGTCAAAAAACCTAACCCTAACCCTAACCCTAGGTCCTGATCAGGGTCTGTGTCAGTGTGTGTGTGTGTGTCGTGTCTGTGTCAGTGTCACATGTGTGTCCTGTGAGAAAGAGAGAGAGAGAGAGAGAGAGAGAGAGAGAGAGAGAGTTAGGGTTTACCTAGAGGAGGAGGAGGAGGAGGAGGGGGGGAGTAGGACGCGGCCGGAGGGGGGAGGACGCGGCTGGAGGGGTGTCGCCGGGAGGGAGGAGGGGGCGCCGGAGGGAGGAGGGGAGCCGGAGGGGGAGGACGCGGCCGAGGGGGGTCGCCGGAGGGAGGAAGGAGGAGCCGGAGCGGGAGAGATCGAGAGCGGGTTTGAAATTTGGGAGAGGGAGAGGGAGAGATCGAAGGAAATGGGGGAAATCAGCCCTAAGTAAAAAATTTAGCGACATTTTAGCGACGCCAATAATGACGTCGCTAATTTAGCGACGTTTTAGCGACGCCAATAATGACGTCGCTAATTTAGCGACGTCTTAAACGTCGCTAATGATGTCGCTAAATGTCCAAAATATATACGTCGCTAAACGTCGCTAAATAAAGCATATTAGCGACGTTTAGCGACCTAAATTAAACTTATAGCCACTAATCTTTTAAAAACTGAATAAAAGTCGTTAAACGTCGCTAAATGTCGCCAATTAGCGACGTCTAGCGACGTTTTTACATGGAGTCGCTAAATTAGCGACGTTTTTACCTGGAGTCGCTAAAAAAATGTCGCTAATCCCGCTTATTCTATTAGTGGTTTGGAGGAACATTTTGGAGGGATAAATATCATCATTCTTTAAAGGATTTTGTTAACATGTGCCATAAGGGCACATGTTAAAGATAATTAATACATAGTTTTTTATTTTGAAAATTGTCATCTACACCTAATAAACATTAAAAAGAGTTTTTTGTTGTTGTTGTTGTTGTTGTTGTTGTTGTTGCTTTGAAAAGTGTCAACAAGATTCAATAAATAAAATCTCTTGAATAATTTATTGTTTATTGTGTGTAGATAATAATTTTCAAAGTAAAAAATTATGCGTTAATTATCCTTAACATGTGTCCCCAGGACACATGTTAACAAAACCCTTATTTAAATTATAGGTGCATATGTGTCCGTAGGGTCGTGGCCGGTTGGTTATGATGAGCGACTTCCGTGGGGATGAACACGGTCCGAATGCTTCCTTGAAAACTTAGTTCCTAATCCGATGGAAATGAAATGTGTTCAAAAAAAAAAAAAAAAAAAAAAAAAATTGGGGCATGTCAAAGTATATATTCAGTGTTAGTCCCTGACCAAAATCATTGGCAAAGGATCAACGCACATGCACCAATTATTGTTCCTAACGTCCCCTCGATTGACTACAACCGAGTGCTGAGTGCTTGCTTTCGTCATATGCATGTGTAAACGAATCCGGACGTAGGCAAAATTTCGTCGCCTTCTCCGATATCCACCACTGCCACTTCGCTCCTCCATGTGATCCCCAACTAACATTCATTCATTCATTCATTCCCATCGACATCGTCCTCCTCGTTTGTATATATATATATGTGTGTGATCTCACTTGACATGTCATTGGGAAGATGGGTTCTCGCTTCGTAGTGATTCGAGCAGGCCAGTATCGTAGGCTGCGCCACTGCCACCACCACCACCACCACGACGAGTGTGAGGAAGCGGCCAGGCCGAGGCGGAGGCGATGGCTAATTAGGAAGGCGAAGAGGTTGAGGTGGATCAGATCGTCCGTCGTCGTCGCGCTCGCGAGGAGGCTTTCGGAGGTGCTGAGCGCGATGCGGGCCGAAGCGGTCTACCACCCCACCGTCAGTTTCTCCTCCCACTGGGGTCTGCCGGTGCTCTCGCATCCGGCCGTGGCCGGAAGAAAGAGGCCGCTAGTAGTCTCTATGCAGCGAAAGCCTCCTTATGCTAAATATCCGTTATAAAACTAATGTTTACTTGCTTCCTCATCACTGTACGTTGTAGTGTTAGAAAATAAGAGTCGAGTTCTGCACCACGCAACGCACTAAGTAAATCTTCTTGTTTTTTTGATGTTTTTCTTTTTTCTTTTTTGCAAATTTTTATTAGTTTGCAGTATCGGCCGCTACCGAACCGAAACGGCCCATACATATATAGTTTCACATGTTGCGATCCACCGATACAGACCTTGGAGGATCTTTTACCCTTTCAATCCGGAAAAGAATATTGAGCGAAGAAGACCAATCAGCAATGGTATAAAAGCATATATAATAAGTTTGTAAAAACATGTAAAAGAAGAAAACTTATTTATCACATGTAAACCAATCGGCAATGGTGATTGCTATTTCATTAAATTTCAAAACTACTAAGAAATAACTCTTGAAAATATTTAAAATCATATATAGATATATAAAATATATTTTCTGAAATATTAGTAATTTATTAATAATTATTTATTTTTCGTTATCAAAAAATTCGATAATTAGATCCGAAATCGTCGATACTGTGTCGATACTCACAGAAACGGTCTGATACTGATACTGTGAACATTGATCGGAGCCTATATACTCGAACAAGTTACGATAAGGACAAGACGATACAGACATTCACCAGTGTCATTGTATACAAAATATGTATCCACCATGGGCATATAACTTATATTTAGCAAACGCTGCTGATTTTGATATGTTCTAGCATATTTTTGGAATATCACCTTCGTGCATTCTGTTAAATATTTTGGAGTGTCTTTGCTTCCTCGATCAGACCTAATCCTAATCCTATTGAAACTTGGCCAAAGGCTACGATTTAATTCTTTTACTTATTGAACAAATACTTATGCACATATATAGAGTTTCAATAATGCTAAGTTTACTACCAAATGCTTACAACCCTCTCACCTCCTGCTATTTGGGCCACCCCTCCGGCTCCATTTTTTTTTCCAATGAACGTCTGCCACATGACATTTCGATTATGTGACGACCACCCGGACAACCACCGAGTCCCACCTCTCCCTACTCCTCCAATGGACGGCCGCCACGTGGACGTCACGTAGCGGTTGTAAGAGAGTTGTAGGCATTTGGTTGTAATCCTAGCATAGTCCATAGAGTTTTCTCTGACTAAAGCCTAATAATGGTAAACAAACACTTGACAAAAGTTCTCGAGTTCATTTTTGTTCACCTACCAAAACTAGAATATTGTTTACCCTTCAACTGAAGATTGTCATGTGTCCAATAACTTCAACTAAAGATTGTCACGTGTCAAATAACTCTAAAATAAAATCACTTTGGAAGTTGTTTTGATAAATATTCAAAGTGGTTTTGACTAGTAGTTTGACACGTGGTTACTCTTCAATGAAAGGATGAACAAACATCTTATTTTGATGGGTGAAAAAAAATGAACTCAAAGTTCTCGACCCACGTGCAGCGCGTCAGGCAATTTTTTTTTTTTTATATGTCTTTTCCATTTTTTTTGATATGTCATTTCCACCAGTTTAGGAACTAAGTTTTTAATGGAAGAGTCGAACTGTGTCTATCCTCACGGAAGTCCTCCATCGTAACCAATAAACTAACGATCCCACGGACGTGTCAGGCATTTTTTTAACTTGACTTTGACCGCAGCAATATAATTTCTTATATGCATTGGCAATGTTCTTTGAAGAGACAAATGAGAAACATTTCATACACCATATGCTATTGTTGGTCTAGTTCTCTAATTTATATAGCCATTAGGTAGAAATTACTTTGGTGTAAAGAGAGATCCTCACTAGCTAGCTTCGCATATATTCGCATTATCCTTTCTGCTAATTTTCTTCTAATTAATAGCTTTTGGCTCATGGCCCTCCGAATTCTTCTAATTTTGGAGTTCGACATAGAACTGAGATTCTAATGGGATCGATAAAAGATTGTTCGAAATAAAAGCGAAAGTTATTTTCAAAATGAGCGTCCACGATAATCTGATACCCATTCATACCATACACAATGGTCAATTTATGAAGAAAAAATAAAGAACCCAAACTTTTAAGACATACACATACAAATTAAGTGAAAAATTCTAACCTGTAAAATACTACTGAGAGATAAAAAAAAAACAATTAAATAAAGTTATTGTTGGAGTGGATGGAGTTCCCAACCTATGTGAAAAATATCTCGGAGTTGAATTGAGTATTCCTACATATAATAGGAATACCTCAATAGATTTGGATTAGGTATTCCTACATATAATATGAATATGTCAATGCATTTGGATTTGGATTGGGTATTTCTATATATAATAGAAATACTAGCGGTGGGTTTGAGACTATATATATTAGGTGTCTCCTAGCCCTAAAATATATCTCAAAAATATTGCAAAAGGAGGCAAGAGTGGGTTTGTGCGTTTTGCTCGGTTCTCTCGCAAGTACTCTCTGGTTTGGGGAACGATTTCCGCGCTTTCTTTTCCAACATGTGGTATCAGAACTTTGGGTTCAAAGATGTGTCAGGGTTGACAGGCAAAACAGGGAGGAGAGATGGACGCGAAGCCAGTGCGCATGGTAAACCTGAACGGTACCAACTATTATTATTGGAGGAGCAAGATAAATGATTATTGTTCGTCATGAAGCTGCATCTTCTAGTATTTGAGTCCGAGAAGCCGAGTGACAAATCTAAAGAGCATTGAAAGTTCGAGCATATACAAGTGTGTGGATATATTAGGCAGTTCGTTGACGAGAACATGTACAATTACGTTGCCAATATTGAGCACATGAAGACGCTGTGGGATAAACTAGAATCTTTGTATGCGAAAAAGATCGGGGTAAATAAATTGTTCCTGATCTGGATGATGATGGGTCTGCGGTACAAAGATGGAGCGTCTATTACAGATCAATTGAGCGAGTTCCAGGACATGATGGACCTGCTATCCTCGATGGGAGTCAAGTTCGACGACGAAGTACATGGATTATGGCTGCTGTGTAGATTGCCAGACTCGTGGAAAATCGTACGAGTGTCTATGATCGCTTCTGCTCTGGAAGACGTGGTCAGTCTGGAGTTTGCCAAAAGCGGGGTACTGAATGAAGATATGCGAAGACGTTCTCAGGGCACTTCATCCACATCCCACTCAGAGGCGGTAGTTTCAGAGAGCTGTAGAAGGAGCAAGATCAGGGGTCCAGGTGGTGGCAGAGACAAGAGCAGAGGCAAGTCCAATGGTCGATACGATAACTCGGAGTGTTACCATTGTGGCAAGAAGGGCCACATCAAGCAAAACTGTTTCGCTTGAAAGAGAGAAGAAGGGCGACAATGGAAAGCAAAGTGAGAACACTAAGCGGCGACCTCGGCACATGGAGGCGACATGATCATTGTAGGTGATAAGGTAGTTATGAACCTCGCCTGCGATGACAATTCTTGGTTGGTGGACTCAGGTGCTTCAACGCACGTATCTCACAACAGGACATTATTTGCTACTTACACAACTAGCGATTGTGGAGTGTTGAAGATGGACAACGGAGATGTGTCGATACCTGTTGCTATTGGAGATGTGCATTTGAGGATGAAGATGAGTGCAGTTCTTGTTCTCAAATATGCTTGTCATGTCTCTGATATCCGTTTTAACCTGGTGTCGGTTGGAATGTTAGATGACGAGGGTTTCTTCAATCTTTTCAAAAATGATCTGTGAAAGCTTTTCAGAGGTTCGATGGTGATTTCCAGAGGAAGAAAGAAGTCATGACTCTATTATATGGAAGGAAGCGCACATGGGATACATGAGGTGAACACGGCCACTGATGCGTCTACCGAGTTATGGCACAGGCGGCTCAGCCATATCAGCGAGAAGGGGATGAGCTACTTGGGGAACATGAAGGTGATTTTGGGACTAAAGTCTACAAAGTTGGAGAGATGCACGTACTATTTGGCGGGGAAGCAAAATATGGTATCTTTCCAAAGTCACCCAAATTTGAGGAAGCCGACGTTGCTCGAGTTGATTCACTCGGATGTTTGCGGTCCTATGAAGGTAAAGTTCATTATTGGTGTTTCTTATTTTGTGACTTTTATTGATGATTGTTCCAGTTGGGTCTATGTCTTAAAGACCAAGGATCAGGTGCTGCCCACTTTTAAAGAGTTTCAGACCTCTGTTGAAAGAAAGACGGGCAAGAAGCTACTATGTGTTCGGTCCGATAATGGCGACGAGTATATTTGTTCCTTTGATGTTTATTGCAGAGAGCAAGGGATAAGACACCAGAACTCCACCAAAGATACCGCAACTCAACGGTGTAGTGAAGCGCATGAACAAGACGTTGATGGAGAGGGTACGATGTTTGTTGTCAGAAGCAAACTTGTCGGACAGCTATTAGGGTGAGGCACTTTACATAGTTGTTTATGTTATTAATTTATCCTCTAGTGCTCCTTTACAAGGTGATGTGCCTGACAAAGTATGGTACGACAAAGAGACGTCATACAATCACCCGCGAGTGCTTGGTTGTAAGGCCTTCATGCATGTACCGAAGGACAAAAGATCCAAACTTGAGCCGAAGACGAGACAGTGGATCTTTGTCAGCTACGGTCGGTATGAGTTTGGCTATAGACTTTACGACCCAGTAGAAAAAAAGCTCTACAGAAGTAGGGACGTGTTATTCGTCGAGGATCAGACCATGACTAAAACTCAGGATTCCGAGATAACTTCTGAGGATGAGAAATTGCCTGAGTTAGAGTCATTTTGCTTCGAGCAGTTTCTAGAGGACATCGTAGAGGATCCAGTTATGGGGGAGGAAGTACATGGAGTTGCTCCCAACCTTGATCATCAGTCTGCTGATGGTGGTCAGGATAACCCTCAGGGGGATGAGCATATGGGGGGGGGCAGTTCCTGTAGGGGAGGAGGCTGTTGATATACATCCAGCACCACTGGTTCCATTGAGGAGGAGCGATAGAGAGTGTCACGCCCCGAGGCGTCCCCCGAGCCGTGACCGCCGTGCGGGCCTGGAGTTGCGCCCGCACAAGGCTTTTTAATGATTTGCATAGCAAGCACATACTCAGAGTACGCAGATAAATTGAAACACAGATTTGAAACATAGAAAAGTTCTCTTTATTGATAATGAACATCTATTACAAACTCCTGAACGAGTCAGCTAATATGCCGAACGGCTTACAAAAGGGTTGACTCAAAATGAGATAGCAGTCCTGTACATTACATCCTTTTATAAACTCAAAATGATAAAGACCTCCTGGCTGGAGGATCGCCTTGCCACGGAGCTGCATTTGTGTATGAAGAGTTGCAGCTTCGGACTTCAAAAGGCTTCGAGGCGCGGTGAAGACGCGCTAACAGCTGGACTGGATCGGGAAGACGACTTCGGCTCCTCGCTCGGTTCGCCTTAGTGCGGAGAACCTGTTTCAACGAGGGTCAGCATATCGAAACATGCTGGTGAAGGCGAGCTAGCCTGACTATACCAATCAACACGTTGTTTAGTGAAGCATGCATATTTGGTTGGTTTCTATCTTGCCTTAGTTCATTTACAGTTAAGCAGCATATTGAATTTACTGAAATGAACGTGCCACCGTTAGGTGGATTTTACCTGTCCGTCTGAATTACCTGCACAATACTTACCATGCCTTCCCTGCCACGGAGACACAAGTTAGTATGCAACAGGTTTAAATATACACGTTGAACACACGATGCACTGCAAGCCATATTCACACGATAAACACACGGGGCGTTGCAAGCATATACACACGAGGATCATTGGCTTGATGCCATATGGACTAGTCAAGGACGTGGATAGCATGCAACGAGAAAACACGAGGAGCTCATAAAACACGATGCGTTGCACGTTATCCAGTCCGCACACGATTTGACTATAAACACGAAGTCTGCCCAGGTCGGATCGGTGCCAGTGCCCCAGCGACCGTCCGCAGAACTTATATCCTTGTGCACAAGTTGTCCATGATCGAACACGATTATTAAGTTAACAGTTCATGCAGTTAAGGCAACACGAGTACACGACAAGCAATATTGCATGATAATCAAGTATCCGTTCATGAAGTTTATTGACAAGCATAGTGAACCAAGTCTATTCTCTTTTATCTTGGTTTCTTTTATTATTACTTGGTATCGTTTGATCGGGGCGAAGGAGTGAGGCTGGAAGCAGAGCTAGCTAATCGGGTTGGTAGCCACTCACTTAGATTTTGGAAAGAAGAAGGAAAGAGGCGCTTCACGACTCCGTTCGCAAGCCGCCTACTGCTTGTTCACCTGCACACGAACAGCTCGATTAATACTTCTTCCTCTCTTTCCATTTTCGGAATAGAAGTGCAAGTCTATGAACGAAAACAATGAAAACCATCGAAACCGTTCAAGGAAAACAAGTAAATCCCAAAACCAACTCAAAGCACGAAAGCAACAAGCGACATCGAAAACCGAGGCAATAAAAGATAGCAGCGGAGAGGTCCCTCCTGACTCTGCCGCTAAGCCGATCCTTGGGGCGCAGTCCACTGAATATGGGAATCGATTCCGAAGAAACAAATCCATAACGAGGACGAGTTCTTAATTCAATCTATCCCGATCGAACGATACCGTCTTGTGTTTCTTAGCCGCGCTCCCCGCACCGGGGGAACGGGGCGCTACAGAGAGCATCACCATCTACGAGATACTCACCAGGTGAGTATGTGCTACTTGTCATGCCCCGATCCTGCAGGGGGCATTCGTCCTCGCTTGGGTCCTTGCGGGACCGACCGTCCTAGCACGGACGTAATGCCGTGCAAGCCTAAGTTGCGCTTGTACAAGGCTAAAGCTTGAACAAGAGCAAGTAAGTTATTCAAGACGGAAGCATCGACACATATTGCAAAAAAGTAAAGAACACAATGGCATAAGAAAATAAGTTCTTTATTGATATTCAAAAGTGTTACAAGTGGCGCTCAAGCACTCTCTCAAATACAATGACATCGTTCTATACATTACATCCCTTTAAACAAAAGCAGCTAAAAGCATCTCGATACGGCTCAAGGCATCGACTCTAGATTTTTGGATCCAGGGGTTGAGGCACGACTATCGCTTCTTCGGACTATCCAGCACATGCGAACAAGCAAACTGTTGGTGGGTCAACACTTTGGAGAAAGTACTGGTGAGTATAAAATAACGAACAGAAGCAACATTCCCTAAAACCAACACTAAGTAAGCATATGGCAAAATATTATATTACTAGTGATCTTGCTACTTTTACCTAGGTTCATTTCATGCAACACAGGGTTAGAGTCAGTTTATTTCTTTCGAAAACATAGCTTTGGAAACAATTTGCATATTCAAACATTTAAGCATACAATAGGGACAATGTTCTATCGTGCAGTGCGCAACATGTATCGTGTACCATATTTACTAACTTTTTAGGAACACAAGTTATTTCTAGTGGACTGATCAATTCATTACTAAGGGACAGCAGTTGTCACCCTCACTTTTTCAGCAAGGGATAATTTGGTAATTTGGCCTAGTTATTTAATTTTAGGAATATAATATTAATATTAGTGGGCTATGTATATTTATTTGATGCTTGTATTAGTTATTTAATTATTAGAGTGCTATATTTAATTAGAGGCTTGTAGCATTTAATTTAGTTAGTGGACTAGCCTATTTAATTTGACTTGTGTAGTGGACCTAACTAGTTTAGTTTAGATCCGTGAACCAACATTTAATTCTAGTTAGAATTGAGCCCAATAATAAGCTCATTCATTAGGAGGATGAATTAATTAGTGAAACCAATTAGACTAAAACCTTTCCTCCTTAATTAAATTCTTCATGACAAGCCCCAAAGAGTATTTTGAACTTTCCATAGTAGCTTGGAGAAGGGGGTAGTGGCCGGCTACTATAGGGGTGGAGAGAGACTCTCTCTCCTCATTTGTCAGTCCAAATCTAGATCTAGAATTTTTTATCTTCCAATTTCTTCATTCCCACACCAATTCCTACTCAAATTTTTTTCCAATTCCTTTCCTATTCATCATTGGAGGCTATTAGAATAATGATCTACAAGGAGGAAGCAATGATCTACAAGGAGGAGCAATGATCTACAAGTTGGAGGCTCTTTTCATCCAATTTGGAGATTTCATTGGGAATCAATCTCCCAATAGATACAATTCAGTTTTCTCTCATTAGACTCTAAATAAGTAATTTAATCATTAGGAACCACCCCATATACTAAGGCTACCCATAGGAATTGAAATTAGGTTCATATGAGGTCTATGGAGAAAGTTATGTGGTATTTTTTGTCAATTTTGGGAGAATTTCGAGATTGACACATCTTGTGTTTGTCAATAGGTCAATTAGACCAAATTGACATGTGTTTGATTGTGTGTGTCTAGTGTTGTTTCCATAATTGGGTACGTATAGGCCGTATCCCGACAATTTGGAGATACAGGTTGATTTGGGGGTTTTTCTCCGATACGGGAGTTTGAGCATGTCATATTTTGACACGGGCACGTAGTTGAGTAGCTAGTTTTTCGTATTGTTCATAATTATAATTTTAGACTTGCTTGTGTCCTTCAGAATATGTTTGGTTGTATGGTGGAGCCGTATCGCAAGCGTATCATAGAATGAGTGTGATACGGGTGCAGTGCACTCCACGTATTTGTTTCATTGTATTGAGATTCAATATACCTTGGAAATAGCTATTAGAATGTTATATTTATAATGATTGTATGATATATATGTATATGTATATTTATGTATATGTCTATGTTTTATTTTGAGGTGTTGGTGGTCATGAGAGATAGGAGAGTGTATATGCATCACTAGTGTAGTAGTTATATGTAAATACCTAGTGATATATATATATATATATATATATATATATATATATATATATATATATATATATATATATATATATATATATATATATATATGAGGTATATATGTATATATGTGGAAAGGTGTATATATATATATATATATATATATATATATATATATATATAGAGAGAGAGAGAGTTGCATATATGTATAGATATGTATATATATTTACATATGTATGTGTGTGCATAGAGTGTGAGTGAGTGAGTGAGTGTTGTGTTCAGTGAGATGGGGTCGGGCATCAAAGGCATTCAGTAGCTCAATTGCAAGAGCTACAGCAGCATTTTCAGCAAGAGGAGAGAACAACAACTTCAGCATATATTCAGAGCAACTGCAGCAACTTGAGCATGCAACTGCAACTGCAGCAACAACAACATGGCCAGCCGTTTCTGCAGCAACAGCTAGCCACAACAAGCAAGGCCTGCAGCAACCTTCAGCATGAGCAGCAGTGTGCAGCAACAATTGACTGCAGCATCAGCAGCAACTGTAGTAGATCAACTGCAGCATTAGCAGCAGGAATACCAACTGCAGCAGCCACAACAAGAGGAGCAGCTAGCTGCAGCCTTCAGTAGCCTACTGCAGCAGCAACAACAAGAACAGGGGCATCAACAAGGTAAGGGGTAGTTAGCTTGATGTATAGCTTTAGTTAGTTAGTTTGATTGATTGATGATCTAGTTAGTTGTATATATATATATATATATATATATATATATATATATATATATATATATATCACACACACACACACACGTATTGTTAACTAGTTAGTTATATGTATATATATGTATTGGTTTGTTAGTATGTAGTTAGTAGTGTATTGTATAATTAAATGCATGTTAGTATGTAGTTAGGTGTATGGGTAGTTAATTACATGTTAGAATTTGAATTACCTTGTGATACCAAGGTAATGTCAATGTATTGGTTTATGCTCAAGGTATTGGGTTTGAATATTTGAATTTAAGATGGGGTGTGGGTTGTGTGATACCGTATTGGTTCAAAGCCAAGGTATCCACTTAGCATTAGTTAGCTAAGAGTAATATATTGGTATTTTTATATCTAATAACTTGAATATCTTAGGATACAGTATTTTTGGTTTGTATCATAGTATCTTAACATAGCTAGTATAGCCTAGTTACATAGTGTATAGACCCAATATCCTAGAGATGGACTCATACAACATAGAAATAGCTGGTTTGACCAAGTTTGACTAGTTTGACCTAGAGTTGACCTAGTTTGACTATTTTGACTTAGAAATAGCTTTATGACCTTGTCTCGACCTAGAACATCATATTTAGTGCATTTATGGCTCATTTATCATTCTTTACATTCTATTGATGTAATATTCCATATATAGGTCTGTGTGACACCAGTTCGGATACAGTTTGACATTCATTACTCTGGACCACAAGCGAGTACATTCTCTGATAGTTTTAATTATTTGATAATTACTATAATGCAAGTATTTAAAAATATTTTACATGACTCTTGACACATTGGTACACGGACTAGTATACACATAGATCAGTCATGGGATGTTATTTATTATTTTATTGTTCCTCGTGTTCTCATCTGGTTAAAAGACAATATTTAATATTAGATAATATTCAATGTTCAAAGTTTAACGTTCAATGTTTAATGTTTACAATGCCTTGAGTATCTTGCATCGTAACGTGTCATGGTTGGATCCATTATACTAGTCGGGAAAAGGGAAAGTGTTAGATAGATATGTGATCAAATCCTAGACCCTGTTCAATGTTCAATGTTTAAGTTAGACAATGTTTATCCAACTTTTAAGTAGACAATGTTCAACCCAAGCTGATCACATATCTAACTAGTATTTCAAACACTTAGTATAGTTACAGTTCTTCACCACATTCTATTTTATTGTCTTATTCTATTTTATTATGTTCGGTGTATACCATATTGCTCTTGTTTAACTGTTTCTTCTACCATAGTATGATATTATTTATTATTTTTTATCTTGTATTATATTCTCTATTTCTGTTTATAGTCATTATCAATTAATTGGAACTGCTATTGGGTTGTACTTCGCTCCAATCATGATTGGATATATTTTTCAGATGACTGGTTAGTGAGGATGTGTCCCACTTACTATGGGCTAACAGATAGAGTGTTTTCTATTTTATATCGTGCTTACCTCTTCCTTTAGTTTTTATATATGATTGAGTATTGACTGCCCTTTATTATAATATCGTATTGCTCCTCCATTTAGAGTTGAGATGGCATGACAGGTATTATATATATTGTGTGAGATGTTAGATAATATAGAAGACTGAGACAGCATTCTACCGCCGATGCCGCGACGTAGGCTGGAGGTACCTACATACTCGTGCCCCTATATCGGGTGCGGGTCGTGACATATTTTTGTGATGGCCCATGCAGGTCAGACTTCTCAATAGTACGATATCGTGGTAGTGCAACGGCTTAGTTATACTACTGTGAACCTGCGATAGGATAGGATATAGGATGCTATGATGAGAGCGTATACTCAATCACAACTAGGAAATAATTCTAACATAATTGAATCTTGCCATCTTCATCATTCTAAATATTGCTTTCCTTGAAAATTTATGTCCTTCTTTGGTGATATCGTATCTCGCTCAATATTGATTCCTTATTTTTGAATCTGTCTTCAAGATGCCACCGAAGACGCGTTCCCAGCGCTCATGCGCAATGTCAGCGAGGTCAGTCACTTCATCATCTATGAGGGCAGCATCATCAGACGTTGTTACAACAGCTATATTCCAAAGATCCGCTTCACTGATCCAGGTGGGCATTTTTGTAGCAGCTTTTGGGGGCGCTCCACCTCCGGTACAGAGGACAGAGCCGACAGTTTCAGGGGATCTTCCATTCCCGCCACCCGTAGTCGATCAGACGCAGATGTTTGAGTTCTTCCAGCAGATGATGGAGGTACAGCAGCGCCAGTCAGAGGTTATGAGACAGGGCATTGAGAATGCTCACTAGATTTCACTTGCTACAGTCGAGAGAGTCGCCTTAGTTCAGCCACAGACGATACTGTCTCAGTCCGATCTGCAGCAACCGAGGCCAGGGACTATCATTGACTTCAAGAGGATGGGGCCTGAGGACTTTAAGGGTACCGAGGAAATCTTGTACGCAGATGACTGGATAGAGGACATTGAGAGGGACCTGCAATTGGCGCAGATTCCTGAGAGCTTGCAGGTAGAGGCGATGGGTAGTATGATGTTCGACATTGTGCTGACATGGTTCAGGGAAGACCCCAGGATATCAGCGTCGAGACTTACTTGGGAAGCTTTTAAAGAGCTTTTCAAAGAGAAGTTCTTCCCGGATATGGCTCAAAGTATTTTGGAGAGTCAATTCTAGAACCTCATCCAGGGGAACTTGACAGTGGACGAGTATGCGACGGAGTATTGCCAATTAGGTCAATTTATTGAGGGGCAGAATCCTCGGGCCAAAGCTAGGAAGTTCAGAAAGGGACTGAACAGTGAGATTAAGTCTCATACTAATGGAGACTGCACCACCACTTTTGAGGGAATTCTGAGACAGGCATAGCGGATGGAGGATAATTTGGAGCTTGGCTCCAAGAGGCCGAGAGACACCGGAGGAGTGAGTAGTGGTACGGGCCCAGCAAAGCTCACCCACTTTCACCAGCCAAGAGTATATCAGCATCAAAAGTATCTTGTGCCAGTTAGGGTGCCATCTCAATAAATACAACAGTTTCATAAGCCAGTTCATCTGGCACCACAACAGCCTCAGAGGCAGACTCAGCAGACTTTTTCTTGTGCCTATTATGGAAGGCATGGGCACGATTAGGAGAACTATCAGAAGAGGCTCATACTATACTTGTATTATGGTTCCCCTGACCATCAGGTGAAGGAGTGTTCCTATAATCCGTATGGACCAGATCGCGGTCAGAGAGGTGGAGCTAGGCCACCTATGGCATCGTAAATTGCTCAGCAACCGCATAGAGAGCCACCCCAATTGGGCAGGGCATTTGCGATAGTAGTCGAAGAGGACGACACTTCAGGTGTTAAGTTAGCTTGTTTTGTCCTGTTCTGTTCCTTTCCTTTCCATCTGTTGTTTGTGTGCTTAGTTAGTACCTTATAGATTGCTTGCTGTTATTGTATAGTTAGTAAACCCTGTCGGAGACTGCAAAACCAGGATAGACATAGCCCATAGTTAGTGATTTCTTTTAGATTGCATGTTGTATATTTTAGTTTGGACTGGGGTTGACCTAGAGAGGGGTACGATCATCTCTAAATTTTGAGGACAAAATTTTTCTAAGGTGGGTAGGATTGTCACCCTCACTTTTCCAGCAAGGGGTATTTTTTAATTTGGCCTAGTTATTTAATTTTAGGAATATAATATTAATATTAGTGGGCCATGTATATTTATTTGATGCTTGTATTAGTTATTTAATTATTAGAGTGCTATATTTAATTAGAGGCTTGTAGCATTTAATATAGTTTGTGGACTAGCCTATTTAATTTGACTTGTGTAGTGGACCTAACTAGTTTAGTTTAGATCCATGAACCAACATTTAATTCTAGTTAGAATTGAGCCCAATAGTAAGCTCATTCATTAGGAGGATAAATTAATTAGTGAAACCAATTAGACTAGAACCTTTTCTCCTTAATTAAATTCTTCATGACAAGCCCTAAGGGGTATTTTGAACTTTTCATAGTAGCTTGGAGAAGGGGGTAGTAGCCGGCCACCATAGTGGTGGAGAGAGACTCTCTCTCTCCTCATTTGTCATTCTAAATCTAGATCTAGAATTTTTTCTCTTTAATTTCTTCATTCCCATACCAATTACCACTCAAATTTCTTCCCAATTCCTTTCCTATTTATCATTGGAGGCTATTATAACAAGGATCTTCAAGGAGAAAGCAAGGATCTACAAAGAGGAGCAAGAATATACAAGTTGGAGGCTCTTTTTACCAAATTTGAAGATTTTATTGAGAATCTATCTTTCAATAGGTACAATTCAGTTTTTTCTCTCTAATTAGAATCTAAATATGTAATTTAATCATTAGGAACCAACTCATATGCTAAGGCTACCCATAGGAATTGAAATTAGGTTCATAGGAGGCCTATGGAGAAAGTTATGTGGTATTTTGTGTCAATTTTGGGAGAATTCTGAGATTGGCACATCTTGTGTTTGTCAATAGATCAATTAGACCAAATTGACACGTGTTTGGTTGTGTGTGGCTAGTATCATGTCCACAATTGGGTACGTGTAGGCTGTATCCCGATAATTTGGAGATACGGGTTGATTTGGGGGTTTTCTCCGACACGGGAATTTGAGTATGTCATATTTTGACACGGGCACGTAGCTGAGTAGCTAGTTCTTCGTATTGTTCATAATTATGATTTTAGACTTGTTCGTATCCTTCGGAATACGTTTAGTTGTGTGGTAGAGCCGTATCGCAAGTGTATCATAGAATGAGTGTGATACGGGTGCGGTGTACTCTACATATTTATTTCATTGCATTGAGATTTAATATACCTTAAAAATAGCTATTAGAATTTTATATTTATAATGATTATATGATATATATGATATGCATATGTATATGTCTATATTTTATTTTGAGATTTTGGTGGTCATGAGAGATAGAAGAGTGTATATGCATCACTAGTGTAGTAGTTATATGTAAATACTTAGTAATATATATATATATATATATATATATATATATATATATATATATATATATATATATATATATATATATATATATGTGTGTGTGTGTGTGTGTGTGTGTGTGTGTGTATCTATATAGAGTTACATATATGTATATATATTTACATATGTGTGTATGTGCATAGAGTGTGAGTGAGTGAGTGAGTGAGTATGAGTGAGTGTTGTGTTCACTGAGAGGGGGTCGGGCATCAAAGGCATTCAGTAGCTCAACTGCAAGAGCTATAACAACATTCTCAACAAGAGGAGAGAACAGCAGCTTCAGCATACATTCAAAGCAACTGCAGCAACTTGAGCATGCAACTGCAACTTCAGAACAACAGCAAGGCCAACAGTTTCTTCAGCAACAGCAAGCCACAACAAGCAAGGCCTATAGCAACCTTCATCATGAGCAGCAGTGTGCAGCAGCTTCAGCAGCAATTGGCTGGAACATCAGCAAAAACTGCAGTAGCTCAACTGCAACATTAGCAGCAGGAATACCAACTGCAGCAGCCACAACAAGAGGAGTAGCTAGCTGCAGCCTTCAGTAGCCTACTGTAGCAGCAACATCAAGAACAGGGGCAACAACAAGGTAAGGGGTAGTTAGCTTGATGTATAGCTTTAGTTTGTTAGTTTGATTGATGATCTAGTTCGTTGTATATACATATTGATAACTAGTAGTTATATATATATATATATATATATATATATATATATATATATATATATATATATATATATATATACGTATTATTAACTAGTTAGTTATATTTATATATATGTATTGGTTTGTTAGTAGTATATTGTATAATTAAATGCATGTTAGTATGTAGTTAGGTGTATGGGTAGTTAATTATATGTTAGAATTTGAATTACCTTATGATACCAAGGTAATGTCAAGGTATTGGTTTATGCTCAAGGTATTGGATTTGAATATCAAGGTGGGGTATGGGTGGTGTGATACCGCATTGGTTCAAAGCCAAGGTATCCACTTAGCATTAGTTAGCTAAGAGTACTATATATATATATATATATATATATATATATATATATATATATATATATATATATATATATATATATATATATATATATATATATATATATATATATATATATTGGTATTTTCATATCTAATAACTTGTGTATCTTAGGATATATTATTTTTGGTTGGTATCCTAATATCTTAACATAGCTAGTATTGCCTAGTTACATAGTGTATGGACCCAATATCCTAAAGATAGACTCATACAACCTAGAAATAGCTGGTTTGACCAAATTTGACTAGTTTGACCTAGAGTTGACGTAGTTTGACTGTTTTGACTTAGAAATGGCTTTATGACCTAGTCTCGACTGTTTTGACTTAGAAATAACTTTATGACCTAGTCTCGACCTAGAACATCATATTTAGTGTATTTATGGCTCATTTATCATTCTTTATATTCTATTGATATAATATTCCATATATAGGTCTGTGTGACACCAGTTCGTACACAGTTTAACATTTATTGCTCTAGAGTACAGACGAGTACATTCTCTGATAGTTTTTATTATTTGGTAATTATTATAATGCAAGTATTTAGAAATATTTTACATGACTCTTGACACATTGGTACACGGACTAGTATACACATGGATCAGTCATGGGATATTATTTATTGTTTTATTGTTCCTCGTGTTCTCATCTGGTTAGAAGATAATATTTAATATTAGATAATGTTCAATATTCAAAGTTTAATATTCAATGTTTAATGTTTACAATGCCTTGAGTATTGTAACACCCGTTCCGTTCTAACGGACTGCCGACTCAAATGGCAAAAGTGCAACTATCCTGACCCGCTTTGCCTCAAACAAGAAGTAAAGGATATCCAGACTTGTCCCTACAGGATCCCGGCTAAGACTTTCAGAGGCTCGCTTGACGTATCGCTCTACCGAGGTGAATCATCGCTAAGGTGGGTGGCTACGGTGAACTTGTCTTTGCTTAGCCAGCACACATAAAATGTAGAATATTCATGCTAGTTGCTAGGTGAATCACCCCTGTATGCTAATAAGAATCCAATGCACCTAGCTAAGGGAATAATCCTAACTTATATTGCTTATGCTAGAACATGGAAAATGAAAATTTTCTTTTATATATGTTCAGACCCTCGCATGCTACCCTAGAACGTGTTGCTCGGGAAGTCCCCTAATGATCTCGCTCCTCGGCTTACCTTCGGTCCCGAGCTAACATGAATGTTCGTATTTATATAAATGCATGCTTGTCTGCTAGTAAGTTGCCTTGTTTTCATCCAAACCCCGGGAGACTACTAAGTAGTCGTTCCGTGCATGATTGAACCTGCAAGTATCCGGGACCGTTAGGTCACCAGGCAGCCCCGAGCCAGGGGAATCCATCAAGGCAAGTTATTCACTGTACAGAAACAAGATTCAAGTATCTTGTGTACTCGTGTTCTCGTGCACTCGTGTTCTCGTGTTCTAGTGCACGCATGTTCTCGTATTCTCGTATATCTCATGATAATTGGAAGACCCTAATTGCATATCGCGGACTAGTTCCACGGACGGTCACCGGGGCACTGGGGCCGATCTGGTCCGGATAGAGCTCGTGTGTAGTCATCGTGTTCAGGAGAGGATAGCTTGCAACGCATCGTGTTCATGTGCACATCGTGTACTCTCGTAGCATGCTGTCCTTGTCCTTGACTACGTCCATAATGGCTATGCCAGCGACTCGTGTTCATATAGATAAGTTATCCTCGCTTAGCGGCTATCCGCGTGCGAGTCATTGCATCGCATCAAGAAACAACTGAACACCTGAACGATCTTGACATAACGACCCTCGTGTTTGCATATGCTATGCCTCCTGAATGTTTATACTTGTCCGTGCTTGAATTATAATATTTGCCTTGGACAGGGAAGGCCAGTTGGTAAGTCTCGCCGTGTTTCCTCTCATGTTGCACGGCGCACTGCCACACGAGTTAGGCTATTCAATATTTGCATAAAATTGATCCTAAGGCAACTAGAAAGACAACTTAATAGTTGGTGCACGGAACCTGTATTACGTGTTTGGATTTGTCGAGCGGGCGAGTAGCTTCCCCACCAGTGCATTCAATGTACTGATAATTCACCAGTTTGTATACAGGGTGCGGGAGAACCTCGTTCTGTGTGGATGCTCCTTCGTGCATGCTAAGGCGTGAAGATCACTCCGAAGCATCGTTGCATCTGGAACAGAAGCACATATACAAGACATAATATTGTAAACATTGCCTGAACATTGCCTGAACATCGCCTGATCATTGCCTGTACAATTCATTCCACAATTGTAGCCACTTGGCACACTTTATGTTTCAGAGAGAGAGGCTTGAGCGACTTGTAATCTCGGCTATGCGTCACCTGTAACACTTGTTTACATCAATAAAGAGTTGCTTTACTTTAACTTGTGTTACTAAATGCTTCCGCTATATTGTCAACTCAGTGAACTTGTTACTGATCGCCTATGCGTTCATGACTCCGCTGCACTCGGACAATCTGTGCGACTCTGTGGCTTAGAACTCTTACCGCCAGCCAATGAACCACGGCCTTGTACGGGCATGGATCACGCTCGTGCGACATCACGCCCAGATGGGTCAAAGCGATCGTTCCGCGGGAGCGCTGGCGCGGTGATTCTCGCCTAGCGGGAACGGCCGATTTGCCTGCGGGAGATCGGGGCGTGACAAGTATCTTGCATCGTAACGTGTCATGGTTGGATCCATTATACTAGTCGGGGAAAGGGGAAGTGTTAGCTAAATATGTGATCAAATCCTAGACAATGTTCAATGTTCAATTTTTAATTTAGACAATGTTTATCCAATGTTTAAGTAGACAATGTTCAACCCAAACCGATCATATATCTAACTAGTATTTTAAACACTTAGTATAGTTACAGTTCTTTACCATATTCTATTTCGTTGTCTTGTTCTATTTTATTGTGATCAGTGTATACCATATTGCTCTTGTTTAACTGTTTCTTCTACCATAGTATGCTATTATTTATTATTTCTCGTCTTGTATTATATTCTCTATTTTTGTTTATAGTCATTATCAATTAATTGGAACTGCTATTGGGTTGTACTTTGCTCTAATCTTGACTGAATATATTTTTCAGTTGACTGGTTAGTAAGGATGTGTCCCACTTACTACGGGCTAACAGATGGAGTGTCACATGAGGATGTAGTGCCAGATACTGAGGCCATTTAGATTCCCATATCTTGTAGTAGTTATTTCTAGTTAGATTTTGGATTATATTATTATTTTGAGATCTTGAGTTGTGTTTAGATGTTGAGTTGGACCTGTGATGTATTGAGACTTGTACTTCTTTTATTTCCATTTTATATCGTGCTTACCTCTTCCTTTAGTTTTTATATGTGATTGAGTATTGACTACCCTTTATTATAACATCGTATTGCTCCTTCATTTGGAGTTGAGATGGCATAACATGTATTATATATATTGTGTGAGATGTTAGATAATATAGAAGACCGAGACAGCATTCTACCGCCGATGCTGTGGCGTAGGCTGGACGTACCCACGTACTCGTGCCCATATACCGGGTGTGGGTCATGACAACAGTGAACATCAAGTGAAACATGCAAGTCTAGAGGCAATATGAGATTCAAGCAAATTAAAAATCAATGCATCACTTATTCAGTAATGCTTACCCTTCGCCGAACGGTTATCCCTGCAGACATACAAGTTAGCAACAAATTGTATAAATATAAAGGTTCTATTTTCTGTCCGTCTCTGCATCAAATAGTTAGGTATGCAAGAAGGCTAACCTAGCATGCGTCCTAACTACATGATGGTCCATGGGATGCTCCATGATTAGCAGCGGTAACTCAAGGTTCAGCTTTGCACTAGCACGCGCGTATGTCGGCAGCTGTGACTCAAGGTTCATCTCTTCGCCAACACACACGAATACTAGCAGCTGTGACATCATGGTTCCACTCTTCACTAATTGACACATCACCCCACTAGATCCCGTAGAACCGTATCCTCAGGGTGAAACAAAGATCTTTTCAGGATCGACCGACTCTCGGTGCCCTGGGAACTGTTCGAGAGACAAAACCTTGTGCACAAGTTGTCCGAGACCAATGCATGACATGAACATTTATAATACAAGCAAGCAATGATCAAGCAAACTTATATCTTTTCTTCTTATCAAAACGAGCGATAGGTTCAATCTTCTTTTTACACAACTAATAGCACACCACACTAGATCACAAGGACCGTACCTCAGGGCGCACTATCTTTTTGTATCAATGACAAGCAATTTTTATAAGCGATGACAAGCAAATATGTCACTACCGATTCTAGAAAATAGAGTTTTTTTTTTATTTGGTAAATTATGTATTAATTATAAATAATTATATTTATATTTAATTGTTGATTGTATTATTTTTTTATGGATTGTTTTAGGGTTTTGGCTAGTCTGGACCCATGTCAGACCTTAGTGGACCCATGTCCGACCTAACCAACACCCTTGTCAGACCTATTTTTGGGTTTAGAATAATTATTATATTTTTATTTTAGTTAGTTGGGTTGTTTTGGATTAGTTGGAGAGTGTTTAGTGAACCCTAAACCTAAACCCTATTTTTGGATGACTAATTGGAGGGTACTTTAGTCATTAGGATCAAACCACAAGCCCTAACCCTATATTACTTCCCTTGGCCGACCCTATTCCAGACCAGGACCGAACCCCCCATTCTTCTTCATTCCTTCTTCTTCTTCTTCTTCTTCTTCTTCTTCTTCTTCTTCTTCTTCTTCTCCACTCCTCTCCACTCTTTTCTTCTTCTTTCTTCTTCCAATTCCTACAACTTCAAGTAAGTACATCATCCTTCTTCTCTTCCTTCTTCTATTTCTTTTATTTGTGTTAACCCTAACCCTATACTTTTTTCCTACCTAGGTGTGTAGAGACTAGACTTAGTGTGGAGGCTTGATTTGGAGGCTTGGAAGCTTGAGGGTGGTGATTTCAAGGGTTTTAGAGACTTTGGCCTTGGGATTCCAACTCCCAAGGGGTAAATCCTAACTTTTCTCTTAGTGGTTGCTATTATATAGTATAATTAGTAGTTTAGAACCTTCCTAGACCTTAAGGCTACCCGTGGGAGAAAGTTAGAGCTTGTTTGGTTGTGTTTGGAGACTTTGATATTAGGTTTTGTGTCAATTTTGGGTAAAATCCGAGATTGGCCCAATTTTGGGTGATGTCTTAGGTTAAACGGACTTAGGTAGACGTGCTTGGGTGTCTTGAGGTAAGTACGTATCTCCGTTCGGATACGTGAAGTCGTGTCGTGGAGAAATGGGCGTTTCGGACGATTTGGGGGTTTTTGTCGTCGAAGGTTCTATGTGCGTGCGCGTTTTTGCCATGGACCTAGAATCGATGAGCTAGCATTTTTTTCTAGGATCTAGACATCGATTAGAATCCGTGGGTAAATTTTGGGCCAATTCCGAGTAGGTTTAGTGTGCGTTTCACGAGATTTTGCGAACCGCACACCACGTGTTCGTCGAAATGACCGAATGGCTATTTCGACTTAGTTTCTTAGTTTCGGGCTTGTGCGTGCGTTGGTTTAGCTTCGGGGAGTGTGTGCTAGAGTTCTCGGATTGTATTTTATATATTTATAGTTATTTATTGGTGTTGGGGTCATTGTGCGTGCGTTGGTGTTGTGTGTTGTGTGTGATTATAGATATGTGTGTGTGTATATATATATATATATATATATATATATATATATATATATATATACACACAAACATATACATATATATATATATATATATATATATATATATATATATATATATATATATATATATATATATATATATACACACACAACCATATATATATATATATATATATATATATATATATATATATATATATATATATGTTTGTGTGTATATATATATATATATATATATATATATATATATATATATATATATATATATATATATATATATATATATGTATATATATGCGTGTTTGTGTGTGTGTGTGGTGTGTCGAGGAACTGCAGCAGCGAGGCAGTGGCCTTTGGAAGAGCAGCAGCAGCAGCTTGCTGCGATCGCAGCCAGTGCGGCGCAACGTGGCACTTGCAGGCAGCGGCAGTAACAACAAGTATTGCGAGGGAGAGAGGGATATATATATATATATATATATATATATATATATATATATATATATATATATATATATATATATATATATATATATATATATATATATATACATATGTGTTTATATATGTAGTAGTCTAGATATATTACCTAGGTGTATATGTATATACATAGATTACTAGCTAGATGGTTAGTGTTAGAGAGGGGGATATCTCAATACCTTGAGATATCAAGGTATCTCAATACCTTGAGATACCCAAGGTATTGAGTATCGGGTAAGGTTTTGAGAGTTTGCCTAGGTATAAGTTTAGAGTTGGGTTTATATATATGTGTGTATATATTTACGCATGCTAGCATAGGTGTTAGTGGGTTTTAGGCGGGGTGCGTAGCTTAGGTCGAGGTATTGGATACCGAGGGTATCCCGGTATCTCAAGGAGGCGAGATTGAGGGTTTACTAGCTTAATGAGCTAGTTTTGACCTAAAATTTTAGGGTCACCCTAGTTTGACCTAGAATTGACCATAATTATCCTCGTTGACCGCAAAAGTCATTGTTTGACCTAGTTTTGATCCAAAGTTGACTTTTTGGACCCCGGGTTGACTTTTTGACCCAAATTTAATCGGTTTGACTCGTTCGACCTAGAATACCCCTAGAACCTTATTTTTAGTTATTTTATATCAGTTTAACACTTTAGAAACCCTGTTTAACCTTGCTTTTCATAATAGGTTCTTGCGACGCCAGTCCGGATCTCGATCCTCATCAGTTGCTCAGGACGTCAGGCGAGTACCTACCTCTGATTGTTTCTATTTCATGATATCGTTTATATCACCTGTTCTAGAACTGTAATACTTGATTCTAACATATTATTTTACGATCCGGTACTAGTTGGATCCCGTAATGAGATGTTATCCCCCTTACCGTGTTCAGTGGGTACTCTATCACGTGTATTTCATCATGTGCTTCGGGTATTGATTCTCATATGCTATCATGTGCTTCGTGTGCTCTCGCTTCATGTGCGCGAGTTATTTATCATGTACGTAGCGTGTCGTGGTTGGATCCAAGAGTATTAGTGGGGGAGGGGAGTAGGAGTTGGTTATGTGATCATAGCCAAACAATATTAATGTGTATGTCGGTTATGCAACTCACGCATAACGGAGGTATCGTAGATTATTCATGTACAACATAAGCCGATCACATAACAAACTTGTGCTCAAGGCACTTAGCTAGTATTCCTATTTTCTCACATGCAGTTACTTCTCTACTACTTGTATTGTTCTCCAGTTTTACATTGCAGCTACTTTATCTGCTCCACCATGTATTTATTTATCCGTGCATCTTGTATACTTTTCTATTGCTTGTCATATACACCTTGCCATGTATTTGGAGTTGCTTTCAGAGTTATGTACTTCGCTCCAGTCCTGACTGGGCATATTTTTTCCAGATGATCCTGAGGATTTTTGCTCGATATTCTACGGCCCGGGCGTCGAGGAGTGTTGTGACCCGGAGATTGAGGAGGAGCCCGTCAAGGAGACGCCGTTAGCACCCTAGTTAGTTAGGTAGGTTTTCCTGGGTTGTTCCCAGTTGATATTCTGGATGACTGTATTTATTATTTTGTTGCTTCTGTGATGTTGTAGATCTTAGACTTGGACTGTATATCTGGATATTGTACTTGCTCTTTGGTTCTTGTTTCTTTGTGATATCTTATCATGCTTTTACTCTTCCCCTAGTTATTGTGATTGAGGCATATATATATTATGTGGTTGCCCTTCTTTTGGAGAGGTTATATTGACTGATTATTATGAGTTATAGATATAGTGACCTAGAACGGACCTTTACAGTATTCTACCGCCGATTCTGCGGCGTAGGCTGGATATACTGTTTGAATAAACAAAGAAGAGAGGTTTATACGAAACCTTTTTTGCTTACAAACAAGAAAAGAAAAGAGTATAATTAATCCTATACGAGGATGTTAAGTATAATAAAATAATTCTGGGGAAGTATTGCTATAGAAGTCTGATATGCGGTCGATCACTTTGTTCCTTGGACCACACGATGATGAAGAAGTGTTGTAGAAGAAGCTTCAAAAGTTGCAAGTAGGATCGAATTCCTGTTGCCAAAGTTGTCAGCCAAAACTCTCTGTCTGTGCTCTCTTTTTCTCTCTGATCTCCTTGTTTGTGCCTGTGCCCCTTCACCCTGTGACCAGGGATCTCTATTTATAGAGATCAACCAAATAACTGCCAGGTTGGCGTAAAAGCCAAGTAACTGACTTGTTGGCATAAAAGGCCAAACTGTGAAGGAGATTGCCTCTTTTACGCTGCGGTTATAATAACTGCTACCCACGTTCAAATAATCTTCTGAATCTGCGTATGACACGTGTCCCTTTATAAGGTAACGCGTATAACTGCTTCTCGAAGATCATGACATACAAGCCACATAGGTAACTGCCCTCTGCGTAAAATGGTTGGCGTAAAAGCCAAATAACTGTCTTGTTGGCGTAAAAGGCCAAACTGTGAAGAAGAAGACTTCCTTTACGCTGCGGTTATGATAACTGCTACCCACGTTCAAATAATCTTCTGAATCTGCGTATGACACGTATTCCTTTTTAAGGTAACGCGTATAACCGCTTCTCGAAGATCATGGCATGCAAGCCACGTAGGTAACTGCCCCTGTGTAAAGATGGTTGGCGTAAAAGCTAAGTGACTGTCTTATTGGCGTAAAAGGCCAAACTGTGAAGAAGAAGACTTTCTTTACGCTGCGGTTATGATAACTGCTACCCACGTTCAAATAATCTTCTGAATCTGCGTATGACACGTATCCCTTTTTAAGGTAACGTGTATAACCGCTTCTCGAAGATCATGGCATGCAAGCCACGTAGGTAACTGCCCCTGCGTAAAGATGGTTGGCGTAAAAGCCAAATAACTGTCTTGTTAGCGTAAAAGGCCAAACTCTGCGTAAAACTTGATGATTCATGAATAATAGATAACCAGCGTAAAATAGCCAATTATTCATCACGACTGAGGTCTTGAGCGTATTCTGGGCTAAATAGTCTTATCATGTACCTTTGCAAATATAGCCGAGTTGGCATATTTTGAGGAGATAGCATACGTCATACTCCTATAGTTGAAAATAGCCTGGTTGGCGTAAAATACAAGGATGATGATGTGAGCGTATTAGTCACAGTTTTAGCTTTCCCAGTCATAACAAAATTCAAAAGTAGAACAAAATCTCGTGCATTAAATGCAGAGATATGCCTCCATCTCGTGCATTAAATGCAGAGATATGCCTCGAGCTCTGTACGAGCAACAACTTTTGACGTGGCATCTGATTTTATCTTATCATGAGCGTAAACTCTTATTTTTGCCCTTGTAGAATAGGCAGCGTATTCTTTGAATGCGTAAAAATAACTTGTATCAAGAATATGTCACTAAACGACAACCTGGGTCTCTGTGCAAAATCATTATCACAGCCGTCCTCTCGATCATCGTGCAATACTTTTGTCAGATGTCAGGTTCACTGATTTGTCTGACAAATTCATCCGAGGAATATGAAGAGTTTCTCGTACAACTTTATGCTGCATTAAAAACAAACGTATTTTAAACTTTACGCAGGAAGGTATAGCAACCTTTTACGCCAAACAGCCTTGAAGCTCTGCTTTACGCGGACATCTCTGAGGCTCTATTTTACTCAGACAGCTTTGAAGCTCTGCTTTACGCGGAAAGCTCTGAAGCTCTATTTTATGCCAAATAGTCTTGAAGCTTTGTTTTACACGTACAGCTCTGAAGCCCTATTTTACGCCAAACAACCTTGAAGTTGTTTAATGCAGACAGCGCCAAACAACCTTGAAGTTGTTTAATGCAGACAGCTCTGAAGCCCTATTTTATGCCAAACAGTCTTGAAGCTCTGTTTTACGCGGACAGTTATGAAGCCATATTTTATGCCACACAACCTTGAAGCTCTGTTTTACGCGGATAGCTCTGAAGCCATACTTTATGCCAAACAGTCTTGAAGCTCTGTTTTTACGCGTATAGCTCTGAAGCCATATTTTATGCCAAACAGTCTTGAAGCTCTGTTTTACGCGGAGAGCTCTGAAGCCCTATTTTACGCGAACTTCATGAATGTTGGGGGTTTTGACTGTATAATACGTGTACACTTCTCCAGCATATTTTATGCTTCTACAAGACCCCCTTCAAAGTTTTTAAATTCTTCGTAATTTGAAATACTTTGAATGAAGCACGAAATGGTCAATTTTGACCCGTTCTTCTAGGCCACTTTTTCGGCTACATTTAAGAAGTCATTGGGATTTGTATGTTCTCTTCTGCCTATATAAGGGCAAGCAAATGAACTTGGTTTTTCCATACTTCCTTCACCACAAAGATGGCTGCTGTGATTCATTGGGCTGAACTGAGAAAGAAGAAGATTATGCTCTTTCAGCATGTAAGGAGACGTAAAAAGAGACTTCTTCGAGCAAATATTCTCTGCAATGATGGACCATGGAAGGATATCATAGCTTCCTTTGCTCGACGTAATCAGCGATTTTATATGATAATTCGCCAAAGAGAGAGGAAGGGTCGCATTAGACCACACAGCTTGCTAGCTGTATTTTCCCCTATTATGAAGCTGGATCCTGGGGTGCAACTTGGCCGTGTCTTCCCGTATTATGTTGGATCTGAATCCCAAACACAATTCTAAGCATGGCCACCGATGACTTATGGGGGGTGGGCTTGAATAATTTAAACAGGCCCAGTTTTGTATCCTCCATCCATTCACCATTTTCTTGGCACCCGGCGTATAGGAGCTGACGAAGTGCTGTAGAAGAAGAAATAAAGATCTCCATCAGACGAGAACCTAGCATAATAGATTCCCGTCATATGTAATCGTGATCTTGAATATTAATAAAAAATCCTTTGTAAAAAAATGGATTTCCATCATATGTAATCATGATTAATAAACTTGTCTTCTTTTACGCACTATTGATTTGCCATATTGCTGTGAGAAAGTCTGGTAATACGCAGTTTCAACCCGCTTGAGTAATTTTTATGCAGACTCTGATAAATATGCATCCAGTCACGTTCCAACTTTTACGCATAAAGGAAGATGCGTAAAAACTCTTTGACATTAATTTGTCTTGAAAATCCAATCGTTATGCTATTTTTGACAAGGAGTCACATAGAATTTTGAACCGTTATTTCTCCTTCATAAATACGAAGAACATCTGTTCAGAACAATATCTTCAAAAATGTCTTCTCGAATGATTCTCGAGACAGGGCAAGAAATATCCGCCGAACAGGCCATCCCTGAACTAGATGTAAAAGATTCTGGCTGAACTTTGAATGAAATGGCCAAAAAGTCATCTCCAATAAAGATAGACATTTTCATGGAACGCCTTGGCCCTCCATCTGATGAAGTCCTCTTGAATGAAGAAGAAGATAAGTTACTGAATACTCGTCGTCTGTTTGCAAACGCTGATAAAAAGAGCATTTCCTGCGTAAACTCTTGTAATTGGCTTTCTCGAGCGTAAAACTCAGATTATCAATATATAAGCGTATTCTGCTAACTGATCTGTCCTGCGTAACATAGATCCGTAGCATCTGAGCATAAAATCATAGATCTGTAGCATCTGAGCATAAAATCATAGATTCGTAGATCTGCGTGTAAAATCATAGATCTGTAGCATTTGAGCGTAAAATCATAGATCCGTAGTTCTGCACGTAAAATCGTAGATCCGTAGCTTCTGCGCATAAAATCATAGATCCGTAGCTTCTGAGCGTAAAATCATAGATTCGTAGCTTCTGAGCGTAAAATCATAGATCCGTAGCTTCTGAGCGTAAAATCATAGATCCATAGCTTCTTAGCATAAAATCGTAGATCCTTGCTCTGCGCATAAAATCGTAGATCCTTGCTCTGCACGTAAAATCATAGATCTGTAGCATCTGAGTGTAAAATCATAGATCCGTAGCTCTACACGTAAAATCATAGATCAATAGCATTTGAGCGTAAAATCGTAGATCCGTAGCATCTGAGCATAAAATCATAGATCTGTAGCATCTGATGGATCCTTTACGCAGCATGATTATCTGTCTTCCTTTTCAAATGATCGGCTGACGTGGTCCCAAATCTAAACCGACTATGATAAAAAATCGGTTTTGGTTAAGGATTCGGAGAGTCATTTAAACTCTATAAATAGGCCTAGGTCATGAGAGAGAGAAATCCTTCGTCTTTTTCTGAAAAATCCTTCATCTCTTTCTGAAAAAAACTCAGATTTGCCATGGCACCAAAACAGACCTCCGCCGCTAAAGAAAAAAAAAAGTCGCTTCATCATCTAGCTCCTCTGCTCAAGCACGAGCGACTCCTACTAGGCCAAGCGAGCCTCGTTCTGAATGAAGTGCTCCGCCGTCTAGCTGTGCACCGGGATCATAGGTAAAACTTCGAGAGAAATAAAAACCCTTCGCACATGTTATACGTGTATGCGCAAATACGCCCACATTTTAATGTGTCAGCGTAAAACTCCATATTTTGGAATCTGGCATAAAAACTCAGACTGTCAAATTTTGGCGTATACTGCAAACTTACATTTTACGCACTGAAAGTAAATTTTAGCATAAAACTCCATATTTTGCAGTCTGGCATAAAAACTCAGACTGTTAGATATTGTCGTATACTGCAAACCTTGTATTTTACGCACTTAAAGTAAATTCTAGCGTAAAACTCCATATTTTGCAGTCTGGCGTAAAAACTTCGACTGTTAGATTTTGGCTCTGCAAACCTTGCGTTTTACGCACTGAAAGTAAATTCCAGCATAAAACTCCATATTTTTCAATCTGGGTAAAAACTCAGACTGTTAAATTTGGCGTATACTGCAAGAATGTGGCACCTTATGTTTTACGCACTGAAAGTAAATTCCAGCATAAAGTGGACTTATTCTCTTACTTTTTTGCAGTGGACCCACAGATCCCCCCTCTGGCTGAAGTAATGGGCTCTGCTGCTGCAATGTTAAGTTCTAATTACTTGGAGGACTTATCCCATGTAACTTTCCCCATCCCTGGAAACGAGTATCCTCAAGAAAGGGGAGTTCTGATCTCGGTCCAAGAAGAAAGAATGTTGCTGAGTATGATCAGCGAGGAACCCTTGACATACATAGATGGAATCGAGTATAAGAAACCAGCTTTCTTATTTGGAGATGTTATTGATAAGCAATCACAAACGAAGTCCAAGAAGAAAGACTAGGTATTTTCTATCGAGGGCACTATTATGAATCTGCCAAAGATGTCCAAAGATTATCCCATTTCTGCATTCTTCATGCCATACATCCCAGAAGGATGGCATGGACTCTGACTCCTGATCTTCATGGCCAGCCAGGGAAGATCTTTTATAAGAAATGATTAAATCGAGGATCCTTTGTAAGTAGTCCCTCATGTCCTATTATGCCCTTCAGAGGTTTACTACCAGGCAGCGTCCCTAGTGAAGACTCTTCCTTGATCCAGCCATTTTAAATGGCAACTTTCTGCAATAAATTCATTGAGCAGGGAGGAGTATATCCCAAGGTTAACCATCGCACTAATGGATGGCTTAATCCCCATAATCTTCGATGGGCCGGATTAACTACATGAGTCCTGAAGCACTTCAAAATGGAGCTAGAAAGTATTAACTTATTTGAGGCTGTCAGTGCTACTAGTGTTGGACTGCCTATCAACACCAATTTGTTCTTAGCTTTGATGGAGCGATATAACTCGTTCACTGGGACTTTCACCACTCCAATAGGTGGGTTGGGCCTGTCACTTCATGAGATGGCAGATATCTCAAAGCTGCCAATGAGAGACATTCCTTATGAAGAATACGTCTCCACCAACAAAGAGTTGAAGGATACCAACCCTCGGCTAGTGGCTGTATACCAGGAACTGATGAGCCACTATCTTGCATGCACCATTTTCTATAGGGAGCCTTCTGATTTAGCCTATATTAATAAATGGGTATCCTACCTTTTCTTCCATCAGGCTAGAAATGCCAAGTAGGACAAGGTTGTCGATAGCAAAGACAAACTTTTGAACCCTCTGAGCATTCTTAATGCCAACACAATCGATGACCTTATTAAAGATGCAGAGGCTCCAGATTGTGTTCTTAATGAAGAGATAGAGGGTTATCCTGCAGGGACTAAAGCCTACAGTTATATGAGGCATTGTCGAAAGCCTATGTCAAAAGAAGCTCAACTGGCTGGCTTCCTTTCTATTTGGCTACCCCGATGGGTGGTACCTGGCATTGCGTCGGCAGATCGTATTCATCGCAATACCCTATGGCCCATAGTGCGTTTGGTATTTGGGGCAAGATTGGGCCTACTTCCTGCCATGGTATGCAGGATACAAGCTGGCCTGAGGGCTATTACTGATGGACTGCTGGCCGATACCACTGTCACGACCAATTTCGTAGAATCACTTAAGGCGTCCCCCGAATCATGACCGCCGTGCGGGCCTGGGGTTGCGTCCGCACAAGGCTTTAATAATTTGCATAACAAGCACATATTCAGAGTACGCAGATAAATTGAAACACAGATTTGTAACATGGAAAAGTTCTCTTTATTGATAATGAACATCTATTACAAACTCCTGAACGAGTCAGCTAATATGCCGCACGGGCTTACAAAAGTGTTGACTCAAAATGAGATAGCAGTCCTGTACATTACATCCCTTTATAAACTCCCAAAAGATATAGACCTCCGGGCTGGAGGACGGCTTTGCCACGGAGCTGCATTGTGTAAGAAGAGTGCAAGCTCCTGGTTCAAAATGCTTCTAAGGCGGCGCGATCAGGATGCGCCAACAGATGGACTGGATCGGGAAGACGACTTCGGCTCCTCGCTCGGTTCGCCTTGGTGCGGAGAACCTATTTCAACGAGGGTCAGCATGTCGAAACATACTGGTGAAGGCGAGCTAACTGAACTATACCAATCAACACGTTGTTTATATGAAGCATGCATATTTTGTGGGTTTCTATCTTGTCTTAGTTCATTTACAAGTAAGCAGCATATAGAATTTACTGAAATAAACTTGCCACCGTTCGGTAGATTTTACCTGCCCGTCTGAATTACCTGCACAATACTTACCTTGCCTTCCCTGCCACGAAGACACAAGTTAGTTTACAACAGGTTTAAATATACACGTTGAACACACGATGCATTGCAAGCCTTAATCACACGATAAACACACGAGGCATTGCAAGCATATACACACGGGGATCACTGGCTTGATGCCATAATGGACTAGTCAAGGACAATGATAGCATGCAACGAGAAAACACGAGGAGCTCATAATAAACACGATGCGTTGCAAGTTATCCAGTCCGCACACGATTTGACTATAAACACGAAGTCTGCCCAGGTCGGATCGGTGCTAGTGCCCCAGCGACCGTCCGCAGAACTTATACCCTTGTGCACAAGTTGTCCATGATCGAACACACGATGTTTTAGTTAAATTATCACTTCACGCAATTGAGGCAACACGAGTAATGCATAATTAATTTTGCATAGCCTCCATGAACAAGTATGCATATATAAGATGTGTTCCATACTTAGCATGGTTTATAGAACATTTACAACGAGCTAGCATACGATATGATAACAGTTCACAAGTTTGATTGACAAGCAATATAGTCCAAGCCTATTCTCTTTTTATCTTGGTTTCTTTTATTATTACTTGGTATCGTTTGATCGGGACAAAGAAGAGTTCAAGCTTTTAGGGTGTGAAGCTTGGAAGCAGGGCTAGCTAATCGGGATGGTAGCCACTCACCTAGATTTTGGAAGGGAGAAGAAAAGAGGCGCTTCACGACTCCGCTCGGAAGCCGCCTACTGCTCGTTCACCTGCATTACGAACAGCTCGATCAATACCTCTTCCACTTTTCCAATCTCGGAATTGAAGTGCAGTTCAATGAACGAAAACAATGAAAACCATCGAAACCGTTCAAGGAAAACAAGCAAATCCCAAAACCAACTCAAAGCACAAAAGCAACAAGCGACATCGAAAATCGAGGCAATAAAAGATAGCAGCGGAGAGGTCCCTCCTGACTCTGCCGCTAAGTCGATCCTGGGGGCACGGTCCACTGAATATGGGAATCGATTCCGAAGAAACAAATCCATAACGAGGACGAGTTCTTGTTTCAATCTATCCCGATCGAACGATACCGTCTTCTTTTTCTTAGCCGCGCTCTCCGTACCGGGAGAACGGGGCGCTACAACCACTCAGCGCGAAGGATATCCCAGAGTGAAATTACCATTCTTATATCCGATGGGATGGTTAATCCTTCATAACACCAGAGTGATGTCTCCCGGATCTGCCAGTGGTTTGGGCAATAACTTTCTGTTGAATTATAGGAATTCTTTTTGGAATGTGACTAGCGTCATAGATTGTCGAATAGCACTGAATTTTGCCCATAGTTGAAAATTCTTCTGCACCATTCCCCTCGTACATATCAATCAGCAGGGGACTAAACTCCATGATATAGGTCAGGGGAAGTCTATTCTTTCTCCTGAAGCCTTTTACTGGTTGGTCTGTATTAGACCTTCACATCTGCTGTATAGAAGTGAGGACCACTGCTACCTGAAACCTTATCTGCCTAGCCGTTTTGCCAGGCAATTTGGATATGATCAGTTGCACGTGAAAAATCCCATCACCATCTTTAAATTCAAAGGTAGGCTTATTGATGGAGCTAGAGGATGGCGTTATTTCACCATGGGTTGTACTGGAGCAACCTTTTTTGTACCCACGACTTCTCTCTCCATGGAATTGTGCATTCTTCATTCATACGCACAGTTTTATGTGTCCATAAATACCTTCCATCATAATTTGGATATATATGAAAGTTTCAGAATGCCCTCCCATAAGTCCACAGGAAGAGAGGAGATACCATATGTCTCCTCTGATGAAGGTGATAAAACTATTGGTGCAGATAATTATTTGTTGATATTACCGAGAGGCGTAATAGCTCCCCCGGCAGAGCCTCTCATAATTTCCAATAAACGAAAGACTTCTACTCAGAAAGAGCCTTCCCCTCGTAAGAAGAAGCAGACTACAAAAGGTCCTAAAAGGACTTCCAGAAAGGGGGCCTCTTTCAGGAGTGAACCTATTGTTTTCCCTGTTAGGGATGATTCTTTGATTAGGGATCCTTCGTCTTTTAAAGAAGGAGCCTCCATAGTCCCAGCTGAAAGTGCTAGAGATTCTTTGCCAGTGGCAGCTGCCGTAATTACAGCTACCACCGCTACTGGTGATGCTTCTATATCGCCTTCGAGACCGAGCTCACTAATAATCCCTATATCTTTTATAAGAAAAATAATGGGACTAGCCCCTCCTTCATCTATAAGTATTTCAAGCGAGATTCCACCCGATGAACCTCGAGTAGATTTAGGTGATGACTGGGATGACGAACCTCAAGCGTCAGTTGGTGTACCCTCCTCTCCAAGTATGACAGCTTGTTTAGCATCATTAAGAAATGATTTAGCTATACAGGCTGCAGACGCAATATACATACCATCGGCTATGGGTAAATATTATCTTTACGCTTTTCTCAGGAAAATTTAACATCAAATTGATATTAACTTTCTCTTATCTTATTTTCAGGCGAAGACATTTCAGGGGAGGGCAGAGCTAAAATAACCTCTAATTTTGTTGCTGATCCAGCTACTGAAACGGCCGTGACCACTATCGAAGAAGCATACCTTGAAGTCGTTGATCTTTCATCTGCAACATTCTCAGATATAATCCCGCCAGCAGCAGTTCAAATAATGTCAGAGGTGGATAAACCAGCCATCTCGACTGTGCCTCCTTCGTCGAGCATGCCAGCAACTTCAACTGTTGTTGGTGTCTCTTCTTTTGTCGTACCATCTGTTGAAGCAACGACTGTGGCAACATCCTCTGCAGTCATTCCAGAAAGGAGATTCACTGATATTGCGGCCACTCCCAGCGTCCATTCAAGCTTTGCCATGCTAGTTGAACAATACACTATCATATTCTACCTCACTTTGAAAGAACTAATATCCATGGTACTGGAGAAGAATCTAGGCTTTGATACTTTGAAGATGTCCTCCAAGCTCACTATAGCGCAAATTAGAAATTTTAATGACGCTGAGAGAGCTAATGCGCTAGAGCAAATGGTTAATGGTTTAGAACAACCCATTAACGAATATTTGTAATTATCCCGAGACAGCATCAATGACTTGGTTCAGGCTGAGTATGACTCTCTAACTTCAAAATTTGCTCAGAGGGCAAAAAACTTGAACAAATCCATCCAGGAACAGCAATAAGAGATGGAGAAAGAGCAAGCAATATTGGTGGAGAGTATTCCTCAGCTAGATCAGTGCCGTATCGAATATGAGGGATATGAAGTGAGGGTTCAAGAACTGGAAGCTGAACTTGCTCAAACAAGGGAGAGGCTTCTCAAAGCATCGCTAGTTCATGATGTATTAGAGGACCAAGTGAATACAGCTCAACAAAACTTGACACATGTGGGTGTCATCCATGCAAGTTTTGTTGATTCTCTGTCTGAACTATCATCCATTGCATATCCGGGACTCTTGGGTATGGATGATGGTTTTTTTTTCTTTTTTTTACAAGAATTTGTAATGAAGGAGCAAATATTGCACATAGGCACTTGCTGGGGATGAAGAACCAAGAGTTGATTTATACATCTGGGTTATGGACTTATTACCCATGGCGTACCTTAAGTACATATAATAAACTGAAATGACTAGCACTACCAGGGGTTATGCGAACATGATAGTAGAAAGTTGAAGAGCAGAACTTTACTCATAGGTGACATGGTTCTGAAAATATCTTACTCAGAGGTAATGTGGACGTGGTAAGATATAACTCTGTGGGGATAAAGAAAAATATGACAGAGGTAATATGGAAGTGACCATTTTTGTGGTGATAGATTTACTCTGCTGGAGAAAGTGGAGAGACGTAGTTCAGAGGTAATATGGACGTGAACTGATTGATAGCAACAACCTGGGAGATTTTCTCAGAGGTCACTTGGACATGGCAAACTCAGCTGGGAAAGAAAATATTTGGACAACAGTTCAGAGGTAATATGGACGTAAACTAATGTCCAAAAAATTTACTAGGGAGTGATTCGCTGAGTGAGGATAGACCTGAAGGTTGCTCCGCTGGGAAGATTTTAGGGACTCATCATCCGATACTTCTTGAGGGAAAAAATTGCCAAGTTGGAGTAAGATCAATTTACAGTGACCGTCTTCTCGTTTATAAATGCAAAGTGATGACTTTGGCGTCGATCAACTCCTGGATTTTCCTTTTCAGTACATAGCATGCCTTTGTGGGGTGATGAATGTACCGATGAAAGAGACAATATTTTGGGTCATCGACCTTGCCAGCCTTTTCAGGGCATCTGATGTTGGGTAGCCGAAGTTTGTTTTCCTTCATCAATATATTAAAGATTTTAATGATGTCATCCTCATTGAAGGAGAAAGTTCCCTTTGGCTTTCGGGCTTTCGATACCTGAGTCGTACGGTGCTCAGGGAAGATGGTCATAGTTGCATCATCTTCGGACTCAGAGGGAATTCTACCCCCAACTTTGGATGCTGCTTTGTTTTGTCGAGGGAGACTACCCCTAGACATGTCATTGTCTGGTTCTTCTTCCTGACCGTTTTGCTTTAGAACAGCAACAGTTAATTACAACCTTATGACTATTACAACAATGTTTTCTAGGGGGTGTAATAGACATATTAAGAGATCCCCTGTCTTTGCGTTTCTGGATCAAGAAATTATGCAAATCAGGGGTATTACCAGAAGAAGAAGAAGAAGGCTTATTCTGCCTTTTTACATCAGTCGAAATATGGAGATTAGGAACCATAACCCTTTCTCTGTCATAGGAATATAATAGTTCACCCATATGAGTAGCATATGATCCATCATCTGTCTAAGGAGCATATCTTCCCATGAAACGAGTCTTCTTTACGCGGACATACCTATCCTGGCATAATTTAGATTTCTGCCTAGGTTCGAGCAAAACAGGGAAAGTTCTCAATCGGTCTTCAGCGTCACGCGTAATCTGTAAAGTGGGAACTTTCTTCTCTTGTGGACGTAAAAGCTTAGAGGTTGAAGGATTCGCCACTTATTTTTCTTTGATGTGATCAAAGGGTACATCTGCCTCATCATAGACGGGAGATATGTTTTTACGTGCAGGGCGCGTTTGAAATTTCTGAATTGGCACTGAGGCCTTGCCAAAAATTTTGTCTGCCACGTCACAGACGGGAGACAAAGGTTTACGCACAGGGCGTGTTTGAGACTTCTGGATTGGCACTGAGGCATTGCCAGAAATTTTGTCTACCACGTTACAAATGGGAGACAAAGTTTTACGCACAGGGCATACTTGAAACTTCTGGATTGGCACTGAGGCATTGCCAGAAGTTTTGTCTACCACGTCACAGACGTGAGACAAATTTTTATGCACATGGCGTATTGGCTATGTTGTCACAGCCTTGGTGATCAGTGAGTGAGAGCTTATAGGAAGGGTAGAGGACATCTTAGGCATCCATACTTTATGCAGCTTCCTGTTATTCTGGACAGAGGAGGAATGGGAACTACCCCCTGCATGAAGCATGTCTTCATAGGTAGATTGGTCGAACTGGACGACCAAAGTCTCCTTCGTCGATCCGATGGATACATCATCGTGTTGAGAAATTATTTTTTTGTCAGAGGAGAAAGTCGTCCCCAGCAGAGTCGCCATTTTTGTTTGAATAAACAAAGAAAAGAGGTTTATACGAAACCTTTTTTGCTTACAAACAAGAAAAAAAGAGAGTAAAATTAATCCTATATGAGGATGTTAAGTACAATAAAATAATTATGGGGAAGTATTGCTATAAAAGTCTGATATGTGGTCGATCACTTTGTTCTTTGGACCACACGATGATGAAGAAGTGCTGTAGAAGAAGCTTCAAAAGTTGCAAGTAGGATCGAATTCCTGTTGCCAAAGTTGTCAGCCAAAACTCTCTGTCTGTGCTCTCTTTTTCTCTCTGATCTCCTTGTTTGTGCCTGTGCCCCTTTATCCTGTGACCAGGGGTCTCTATTTATAGAGATCAACCAAATAACTGCCAGGTTGGCGTAAAAGCCAAGTAACTGACTTGTTGGCGTAAAAGGCCAAACTGTGAAGGAGATTGCCTCTTTTACGCTGCGGTTATAATAACTGCTACCCACGTTCAAATAATCTTCTGAATCTGCGTATGACACGTATCCCTTTAAAAGGTAACACGTATAACTGCTTCTCGAAGATCATTGCATACAAGCCACGTAGGTAACTGTCCTCTGCGTAAAATGGTTGGCGTAAAAGCCAAATGACTGTCTTGTTGGCGTAAAAGGCTAAGCTGTGAAGAAGAAGACTTCCTTTACGCTGCGGTTATGATAACTGCTACCCACGTTCAAATAATCTTCTGAATCTGCGTATGACACGTATCCCTTTTTAAGGTAACGCGTATAACCGCTTCTCGAAGATCATGGCATACAAGCCACGTAGGTAACTGCCCCTGCGTAAAGATGGTTGGCGTAAAAGCCAAATGACTGTCTTGTTGGCGTAAAAGGCCAAACTATGAAGAAGAAGACTTCCTTTACGCTGCGGTTATGATAACTGCTACCCACGTTCAAATAATCTTCTGAATCTGCGTATGACACGTATTCCTTTTTAAGGTAACGCGTATAACCACTTCTCGAAGATCATGGCATGCAAGCCACGTAGGTAACTGCCCCTGCATAAAGATGGTTGGCGTAAAAGCCAAATAACTGTCTTATTGGCGTAAAAGGCCAAACTCTGCATAAAACTTGATGATTCATGAATAATAGATAACCAGCGTAAAATAGCCAATTATTCATCACGACTGAGGTCTTGAGCGTATTCTGGGCTAAATAGCCTTATCACGTACCAAATATAGCCGAGTTGGCGTATTTCGAGGATATAGCATATGGCCTACTCCTATAGTTGAAAATAGCCTAGTTGGCATAAAATACAAGGATGGTGATGTGAGCGTATTAGTCACAGTTTTAGCTTTCCCAGTCATGACAAAATTCAAAAGTAGAACAAAATCTCATGCATTAAATGAGAGATATGCCTCCATCTCGTGCATTAAATGCAGAGATATGCCTCGAGCTCTGTACGAGCAACAGCTTTTGACATGGCATTTGATTTTGTCTTATCTTAAGCGTAATCTCTCATTTTTGCCCATGTAGAATAGGCAGTGTATTCTTTGAATGCGTAAAAATGACTTGTATCAAGAATATGTCACTAAACGACAACCTTGGTCTCTCTGCAAAATCATTATCACAGCCGTCCTCTCGATCATCGTGCAGTACTTTTGTCAGATGTCAGGTTCACTGATTTGTCTGACAAATTCATCCGAGGAATACGAAGAGTTCCTCGTACAACTTTACGCTGCATTAAAAACAAACGTATTTTAAACTTTACGCAGGAAGGTATAACAACCTTTTATGCCAAACAGCCTTGAAGTTCTGCTTTACGCGGACAGCTCTGAGGCTCTATTTTACGCAGACAGCTTTGAAGCTCTGCTTTACGTAGAAAGCTCTAAAGCTCTATTTTATGCCAAACATTCTTGAAGCTTTGTTTTACGCGTACAGCTCTGAAGCCCTATTTTATGCCAAACTACCTTGAAGTTGTTTAATGCAGACAGCTCTGAAGCCCTATTTTACGCCAAACAGCCTTGAAGCTTTGTTTTACGTGGACAGTTCTGAAGCTATATTTTACGCCACACAGCCTTGAAGCTCGGTTTTACGCGGATAGCTCTGAAGCCATATTTTATGCCAAACAGTCTTGAAGCTCTATTTTTACGCGTACAGCTCTGAAGCCATATTTTACGCCAAACAGTCTTGAAGCTCTATTTTATGCGGAGAGATCTGAAGCCCTATTTTATGCGGACTTCATGAATATTGGGGGTTTTGACTGTATAATACGCGTACACTTCTCCAGCATATTTCATGCTTCTACACGTACCCACGACTCATGCCCAATTTTTTGGGTGCGGGTCGTGACACATTTTTGGTGGCAACCCATGCATGGTCTAATATGCAGGGCATAGTTTACAGGTCTAGTTTCTAAGTCTACTTGCAATAGGATATTGGATATAGGCTGAGAGAGAGTGTGCTCAATCACAACTAGCACCCTTTCTAATTTCTTTTGCTATCTTTAATTTTTCTAAAATTTTTTTTTTTTGTAATATTACTGTCCTTCTTTGATGATTTTGTATCTTGCACCGTATTGACTTCTTTTGATCTGTGTTCAGGATGCCTCCGAAGACACGGTCTCAGTGCACCGTTCCAGCAGCTGCCACCGAGAGGTCTGCCGCCTCTCGTCCTGCTCGACTTCAGGCAGCTGCCACCGCTCCACTCGCCACTCCTGCGGTCGAGGGAGCATCCGTTTCTCTCGGAGATCCTCTTACTCCTATCGATCCGAGAGCTACACCAGTTGTTCCGGTGGTACCTCCTGCACCACCGCCTGCACCAGTTGACGTCGCACAGCTGTTTGCGTTCTTCAGAGAGATAATAGACGTGCAGCACAGCCAGGTGGACGTGATGAGGATGGGCATTGAGAATGCTCACCAGGTGGCCATGACGGCGGTGGACAGAGTGGCCCAGGTCCAGCCACAGGCAGAGCAGGCTCAACATCCGAGGTCGGGCACCATTATTGACTTTCAGAGGATGCGGCCCAAGGAGTTCTGGGGTACGGAGGGGATCCTATATTCGGACGACTGGATCCAACACATTGAGGGCATCTTTAGGCTGGCACTGATGCCAGCCAGTATGCAGATTGAGGCAGCGGGCAGCCAGATGTTCGATCTTGCCCTTACTTGGTACTGCACAGATACGAGGATAGCAGTACCAGGACTGACTTGGAAGGCTTTCAAGAAGCTTTTCAAGGAGAAGTTTTTTTCGGATGTGGCTCTCAGTGCTTTGGAGAGCCAGTTTGAGGCACTCGTCCAGAGGAGCATGCTGGTGGACGAGTATGTAGCAGAGTTCTGCCGTCTGGGAAGATTTGTTAAGGGTTTGACCGAGGCAGCGAAGGCGCAAAAGTTCTGCAAGGGTTTGGTCATGGCGGTCAAGTCCTTGACTAGGAGTGACCGCAAGACGACCTTCGAGCAAATTGTGAGTGACGCTCAGAGGGCTGATGACGACTTGGAGGTAAAGACCAAGTGGAGTAGAAATGCTTCTAGAGCAGGCAGCAGTGCGGGCCCAGCCAAGAGGCCGTTCCAGCAGACTCAGCAGCACCAGGGTCAGGGTCGTGCGCCCTTCCGGCAGACGCCCTATCAGCAGAGGCAGGGACAGCAGCAAGGTCAGAGGCAGCCCATCATTTGCCCTTTCTATAGAAAGTCGGGGCATGGATGGGACATTTGCAGGAAGAAGTTGGGCAGATATTTATTTTATGGCACAGCAGATCACCAGCTGAAGGATTGTCCTTCAGCACTTGCTCGTATAGCTCAGGGCAGAGGAGCCGCTCAGAGGGGACCAGCCAGAGCACCTGCAGCATAGTAGAGAGGACAACCTTTGCCGACTCAGCAGCAGAGGTTTGCACAGCACCAGCCAGAGCACCTGCAGCATAGTAGGAGGACAGCAAGGGCGAGCTTTTGCCCTGACTGTAGACGAGGTCGAGCCTAGTTGGTGATGTGATCTAAGGTTCTGTTCTTCTTGATTCTATTCCAGCACTTGCTTTATTTGATTCCGGTGCTTCATATAGCTTTGTGTCTGTATGTTTTTGCTGTTAGACACCATCTTGTTGCTGAACCTTTAGCTAGACTCTGCAAGATCACGACCGGGGTGGCATCATCCTAGTCAGTGATGTCTGCAGAGACTAGAGAGTTACCTTGGGAGGCCGGGAGTTGAGTGTGTGCCTACTCGTAATGCCACTTCCGAGCTACGATATTGTACTCGGGATGGATTGGTTGAGTATGCATTGTGCTAGTATAGATTGTCGTGGAGGCAGAGTATTGTTTAGTCCGCCAGGTGAGCCAAATTTTGAGTTTACTAGAGGAGCAGCGGAGCAGAGCGAAGAAGTCTTCTGCGGAGCCCTGGTGGTAGAGCTGAGGTTGCCACATCCACTGATAGTGGAGTTCATAGATATCTTTCCGAAGGAGTTGCCAGGATTACCTCCGGACAGAGATGTGTAGTTCTTTATAGAGTTGGTGCCAGGCGCGGAGCTGATATCCGAGCACGTCTATAGAGTCAGCAACAGCGAGATGATAGAGTTGAAGAAGCAGGTGGATGAGCTTCAGGACAAGGGATTTATCAGATCTAGTTCTTCTCCGTGGGATGCTCCGATACTTTTTGTGCCGAAGAAGGATGGGTCGATACTGATGTGTATCGACTACAGGGCTCTGAACAACCTTACAATCAAGAACAAGTATCCGCTGCCGCGTATTGATGATCTTTTTGACCGGTTGAGCGGAGCAATGGTGTTTTCCAGGATTGATCTGAGGACAGGCTACCGCCAGGTGAAGGTCAGGAGGGAGGATATTCCGAAGACAACTTTTCGGACCAGGTATGGACAGTATGAGTTCATGGTGATGCCGTTTGGGTTGACTAATGCCCCGACAGTGTTCATGAATCTGATGAACAAGGTGTTCCATCAGCATCTGGACAGGTTTGTAGTGGTGTTTATAGATGACATCTTGGTATATTCGAAGACCCCTGAGGAGCAAGAGGAGCATCTGAGGAAAGTGCTGGAGACTCTCAGGAAGTAAAAGCTTTATGGAAAGCTTTCGAAGTGTGAGTTCTTTCTTGACAAGGTTGAATTCCTTGGTCATGTGGTGACTGGAGAGGGAATCTCGGTAGATCCAAGAAAGATCATGGCAGTTGAGGCATGGAGTGCTCCGAGTTCAGTAGCAGAGGTTAGGAGTTTCCTGGGGTTGGCAGGTTACTATAGGAGATTTGTTCAGGATTTTTCCCGAATTGCAGAGCCGCTGTCTAGGATGACCCGGAAGGACATAGAGTTTGTTTGGTCAGAGGAGTGCCAGATCGCCTTTGATGAGCTGAAGAGGAGGTTGACGACAGCTCCAGTGTTGACGTTGCCATCAGGGTCTGGAGGATTCACTATCTATAGTGATGCATCGGGAAAGGGACTGGGTTGTGTGCTATAGCAGAATTGGAGGGTGATTGCCTATGATTCTAGGCAATTACGTCCTCATGAGAAGAACTATCCTACCCACGATTTGGAGTTTGCAGCAGTCATCTTTTTTCTGAAATTATGGAAACACTATTTTTACGGAGAGCGTGTGGAGATCTTCACATACCACAAGATCTTGAAGTATGTGTTTACCCAAAAAGAGTTGAACATGAGGCAGAGGAGATAGTTGGAGTTGATGAAAGACTTTGACATATTATTGCAGTACCATCCAGGGAAGGCGAACATAGTTGCGGATGCGCTGAGCAGGTATCCGGTAGCTATGTGCCTGACTACAGATTATTATCTTCTGGCAGATCTAGAGAGCTTGGGCATTGAGGTGATAGTGCCTGGAGTTGAGATACAAATGTGGGGACTGCAGATTTAGTCAAAGTTGGTAGACCGGATCATGGCTACACAGTTTGAGGATAAGTCCCTGAGGAGCATCAGGGCCCAGGTTCAGATTAGATTATCAGATTACTTCACCATTGCTGATGATGGATCATTGCGGCACGGTACCAGGTTGTGTGTGTCGAGTGGGTCATTGTGCGAGGAGGTTCTTCAGGAGGTGCATTGATCCCAGTACTCTATGCATCCAGGTGCCAACAAGATGTATAGAGATATGAGAGAGTATATATGGTGGTACGGGATGAAGCGGGAGGTAGCGCACGTCGTATTCCGATGCTTAGTGTGCCAGCAAGTGAAGGCAGAGAGACAGAGGCCAGGAGGTTTGCTCTAGCCGTTACCCATTCTGGAGTGGAAATGGGAGCATGTGACCATGGATTTTATTTCTGGACTTCCCCGTTCTCCAGGAGAGAAGGATTCGATTTGGGTCATCGTAGACATGTTGACCAAATTGGCCTACTTTCTACCATTCAAAGTGGGTACGTCTACGGACAGACTAGCAGAGATGTACGTGCACCAGATAGTCAGACTGCATGGAGTTCCTGTGAGCATAGTATCAGACCGGAACAGTCGCTTTACTTCGTATTTCTGGAGGAGTCTGCAGGCTAGCTTGGGCACCCAGCTCAAGTTTAGTAGTGTATATCACCCACAGACATATGGTCAGTCAGAGAGGACCATTCAGACACTTGAGGACCTGCTTTGCACTTGTGTTCTAAATTTTAGAGGCTCTTGGGAGGATCACTTGTACTTGGTAGAGTTTTCTTACAACAACAGCTACCAAGCCAGTATCGGGATATCACCATTCGAGGCATTGTATGGACGGAGATGTCATACTCTGTTATCATGGGATGATGTAGGCAAAAGAGCTTTGCTTAGCCCAGAGATAGTGATTGATGCGGCGGAGAAGGTCAAGCTCATTAGAGATGGACTTCGAGTGGCGCAGGATAGGCAGCGGCATTGGGCCGATAGCCACCGGAGACCTTTGGAGTTTGAGGTATAGCTTAGAATCTAGATTTTGTTCTTGTGTTTTCTTGTGATTGCTTGTTTTAGATTAAGTGTTGAGACCTTGTTTGTGCTAGGTTGGAGATATGATGTTTCTGAGAATTTCTCCGACGCGGGGCACTATTCGCTTCGGTGGAGGCAGGAAGCTTAGCCCTCGTTTCGTCGGACCCTTACGCATCCTTGAGAGGGTCGACGCTGTGACGTATAGGCTAAATTTGCCACCTACGCTAGAGGGAGTTCATGATGTGTTCCATGTGTCACAGTTGAGACGGTACGTGGCTGATCCCAGTCACGTATTGGATCACTCAGAGATCATGGTGGACCCTACTCTTAGCTATCCAGAGCAGCCGGTGGAGATTCTGGATCGACGGGAGAAGGTGTTGAGGAACCAGACTATTTCCTTGGTTCGCGTCGCGTGGAGGTATCACTCTCCAGGTGAGTCGACCTGGGAGAGGGAGGATAAAATGCGCGAGCGATACCCCTATCTTTTCGAGCCCTGAGGTATGGTTCTTTTCTTTTCTTGCATTCCTGTCCTAGTTTCATCTTTTAATTTCGAGGACAAAATTATTTTAAGGAGGGTAGGCTTGTCACTACCCGATTCCAGAACATAGGATTTTTTTTTATTTGGTAAATTGTGTATTAATTCTAAATAATTATATTTATATTTAATTATTGATTATATTATTTTTTTATAGATTATTTTAGGGTTTTGGCTAGTCTGGACCCATGTCAGACCCTAGTGGACCCATGTTCGACCCAACCAAGACCCTTGTCAGACATATTTTTGGGTTTAAAATAATTATTATATTTTTATTATAGTTAGTTGGGTTATTTTGGATTAGTTGGAGAGTGTTTAGTGAACCCTAAACCTAAACCCTATTTTTGGATGACTAATTGGAGGGTACTTTAGTCATTAGCATCAAACCAAAAGCCCTAACCCTACATTACTTCCCTTGGCCGACCCTATTCCAGACCTGGACCGAACCCCCCCATTCTTCTTCATTCCTTCTTCTTCTTCTTCTTCTTCTTCTTCTTCTTCTTCTCCACTCCTCTCCACTCTTTTCTTCTTCTTTCTTCTTCCAATTCCTACAACTTCAAGTAAGTACATCATCCTTCTTCTCCTCCTTCTTCTATTTCTTTTATTTGTGTTAACCCTAACCCTATACTTTTTTCTACCTAGGTGTGTAGAGCCTAGACTTAGTGTGGAGGCTTGATTTGGAGGCTTGAAAGCTTGAGGGTGGTGATTTCAAGGGTTTTGGAGACTTTGGCCTTGGGATTCCAACTTTCAAGAGGTAAACCCTAACTTTCCTCTTAGTAGTTGCTATTATATAGTGTAATTAGTAGTTTAGAACCTTCCTAGACCTTAAGGCTACCCGTAGGAAAAAGTTAGAGCTTGTTTGGTTGTGTTTGGAGACTTTGACATTAGGTTTTGTGTCAATTTTGGGTGAAATCCAAGATTGGCCCAATTTTGGATGATGTACTAGGTTAGACGGACTTAGGTAGACGTACTTGGGTGTCTTGAGGGTAAGTATATGTCTCCGTTCGGACACGTGAAGTCGTGTCGCAAAAAAATGGGCGTTTCGGGCGATTTGGGGGTTTTCGTCGTCGTAGGTTCTATGTGCGTGCACGTTTTTGTCACGGACCTAGAATCGACGAGCTTGTATTTTTTTAGGATTTAGACATCGATTAGAACCCGTGGATAAATTTTGGGCCGATTCCGAGTAGGTTTGGTGTGCGTTTCACGAGGTTTTGCGAACCGCACACCACGTGTTCATCGAAATGACCGAATGGCCATTTCGACTTAGTTTCTTGATTTCGGGCTTGTGCGCGCATTGGTTTAGCTTTGGAGAGTGTGTGTTAGAGTTATCGGGTTATATTTTATATATTTATAGTTATTTATTGGTGTTGGGGTCATTGTGCGTGCGTTGGTGTTGTGTGTTGTGTGTGATTATAGATATTGTGTGTGTATAAGTGTGTATATATATATATATATATATATATATATATATATATATATATATATATATGCGTGTTTGTGTGTGTGTGTGGTGTGTCGAGGAACTGCAGTAGCGAGGCAGTGGCCTTTGGAAGAGCAGCAACAGCTTGCTGCGATCGCAGCCAACGCGACACAGTGTGGCACTTGCCGGCAGCGACAGTAACAACAAGTAGTTAGAGGGAGAGAGAGAGAGATCTATATATATATGTATAGATAGATAGATAGATATTTTAGTATAAGTAGATATATATATAGTTAGATATATATATATATATATATGAGGTAAGGGTTATATGTAATTGTGTATGTGTGGTTATATATTATAGATATGTGGGTATATATATATATATATATATATATATATATATATATATATATATATATATATATATATATATATAATAAGGGAGGTGAGGTTGCACCTCACTCTCAAAACAAGGGTGGCGGTGATGTGGCACAATCACAACCACACAAACGAGGGGAGGAGGTTAAGTGCAATTTGCCAATTATGAAATGTGTGGTTGAAATTGTGCCACGTCACCGCCACCCTTGTTTTGGGAGTGAGGTGCCATCTCACCTCCCTTATTCTCTCTCTCTCTCTCTATATATATATATATATATATATATATATATATATATATATATAGTAGTCTAGATATATTACCTAGGTGTATATGTATATACATAGATAACTAGCTAGATGGTTAGTGTTAGAGAGGGGGATATCTCAATACCTTGAGATATCAAGGTATCTCAATACCTTGAGATATCAAGGTATCTCAATACCTTGAGATACCCAAGGTATTAAGTATCGGGTAAGGTTTTGAGTGTTTGCCTAGGTATAAGTTTAGAGTTGGATTTTTATGTATATGTGTATATATTTACGCGTGCTAGCATAGGTGTTAGTGGGTTTTAGGCGGGGTGCGTAGCTTAGGTCGAGGTATTGGATACCGAGGATATCCCGATATCTCAAGGAGGCGAGGTTGAGGGTTTACTAGCTTAATGAGCTAGTTTTGACCTAGAATTTTAGGGGCACCCTAGTTTGACCTAGCATTGACCATAATTGTCCTCGTTGACAGCAAAAGTCAATGTTTGACCTAGTTTTGACCCAAAGTTGACTTTTTGGAACTCAGGTTGACTTTTTGACCCAAATTTTACCGGTTTGACCCGTTCGACCTAGAATACCCCTAGAACCTTATTTTTAGTTATTTTATATTAGTTTAACTCTTTAGAAACCCCGTTTAACTTTGCTTTTCGTAATAGGTTCTTGCGACGCCAGTCTGGATCTCGATTCTCATCAGTTGCTCAGGACGTCAGTCGAGTACCTGCCTCTGATTATTTCCATTTCATGATAGCGTTTATATCACCTGTTCTAGAACTGTAATATTTGATTCTGACATATTATTTCACGAGCTGGTACTAGTTGGATCCCGTCATGAGATGTTATCCCCCTTACCGTGTTCAGCGGGTACTCTATCACGTGTATTTCATCATGTGCTTTGGGTATTGATTCTCATGTGCTATCATGTGCTTCGTGTGCTCTCGTCTTCATGTGCACGAGTTATTTATCATGTACGTAGCGTGTCGTGGTTGGATCCAAGAGTATTAGTGGAGGAGGGGAGTATGAGTTGGTTATATGATCAAAGCCAAACCGTATTCATGTGTATGTCGGTTATGTAACTCACGCATAACGGAGTTATCGTAGATTATTCATGTGCAACCTAAGACGATCACATAACGAACTCGTGCTCAAGGCACTTAGCTAGTATTCCTATTTTCTCACATGCAGTTACTTCTCTACTACTTGTATTATTCTCCAGTTTTATATTGTAGCTACTTTATCTGCTCCACCATGTATTTATTTATCCGTGCATCTTGTATACTTTTTTATTGCTAGTCATATACACATTACCATGTATTTGGAGTTGCTTTCAGAGTTATGTACTTCACTCCAGTCCTGACTGCGCATATTTTTTCCAGAGGATCCTGAGTATTTTTGTCCGATATTCTACGGGCCGGGCGTCGAGGAGTGTTGTGACCAGGAGATTGAGGAGGAACCCGTCGAGGAGACGTCGTTAGCATCCTAGTTAGCTAGGTTGGTTTTCCTGGGTTGTTCCCAGTTGATATTCTGGATGACTGTATTTATTATTTTGTTGCTTCTGTGATGTTGTAGACTGTAGACTTGGACTGTATATCTGGATATTGTACTTGCTCTTTGGTTCTTGTTTCTTTGTGATATCTTATCGTGCTTTTACTCTTCCCCTAGTTATTGTGATTGATGCATATATATATTGCGTGATTGACCTCCTTTTGGAGAGGTTATATTGACTGATTATTGTGAGTTATAGATATTGTGACCTAGAATGGACCTTTACAGCGTTCTACCGCCGATTCTGCGGCGTAGGCTGGACGTACCCATGACTCATGCCCGATTTTTTGGGTGCGGGTCATGACAAAATATATGAACGATCTTTAATTTAACAAGCATGACACAGTTTTATTTATCTATTCTAGTTAAGCACGCAGTTATACTCTTGTTTAGCATACGACATAGAGACTTGTTCAAGTAATTCTTTTTACTCTTCTTATTAGTATGGCAAGAGTTCGTTCGATAGCGGTGTCAGTATAACTAAACATGCAATATTTCTTTCTTGACTTAGCATAGCAATGGTTCTATCTCTTTTATACAATCATACAAGTTCTTTAGTTAAGCATAGAGGTTCTCGTTCTATCATCCCCATACGAATATTATCTATTTAGCAAAGAAGCATTACAAAAACTCAGATTCATTATTAAGGCATGCAAGAATCAGATAATGAAGTTTTGTCCACTCACTTAGATCAATCGTCTTGTGTTTCGATCGAGAAGTCCTCGAGAAAGCTTTCACTCGAGCAAGCAAAGCGATATCACTTGTACATATAGTGTCGACGTGGAGCGGGGCACTATACTACTGACTGACGGGGGAGAGCCCAAAAGTTTTGCAGAGGCTATAAAAAATGAACACATGCAGGGGTGGATGGAAGCTATGCAGGAGGAAATGAGTTTCTTACATTCAAATTCTACTTATGAGCTGGTGAGGTTGCCAAAGGGCAAGAAGGTTTTAAAAAATTGATGGGTGTTCAGAGTGAAGCAGACAGATGATGCTACTCGCCCTCGATACAAAGCGAGGCTGATAGTTAAAGGCTACGGTCAGCGGAAGGGCATGGATTACGATGATATCTTTTTGCCAGTCATCAAGCAGTCGTCTATTCGGGTGGTGTTAGCATTGACATCCAGTTTTGACTTGGAGGTCGAGCAGACGGACGTGAAGACGTCATTCCTCCACGGTGATCTTGAAGATGAGTTGTACATGGAGCAGCCAGAGGGATATGTAAAAAAGGGCAAGTCACACTTGGTCTGCCGGTTGAGGAAGAGCTTGTATGGTCTGAAGCAGGCTCCGAGACAATGGTATAAGAAGTTTGAGTCGTTTATGGGAGAGCATAGTTATGCACGGACGACATCGGATCATTGTGTATTTGTGAGGTACTTTGCCAAGGATAATTTCATTATTTTACTACTCTATGTTGATGGTATACTACTGGTGGGTCGGAATACCACTAGGATAGTGGAGTTGAAGCGCCAACTGGTCACGACCTTCTCTATGAAGGATTTGGACGCAGCGAAGACTATTCTTGGGATGTAGATCAGCCGAGAGAGAGAAAGAAGAGAGAGAGAGAGAGAGTCCCAGCTGCTACACTTGTCCCAAAAGAAGTACATCCACCGGGTACTTCAGCATTTCAGAATGGATGGGTCAAAGAAAGTGAGTAACCCCCTTGCGGCTCACTTTAAGTTCACTGAGGAGCATTGTCCATTTATCGAGGACGAGAAGGAAGATATGAAATGGATTCCATATGCCTCAGCTGTAGGGAGTCTCATGTATGTTATGGTGTGTATGAGGCCAGACATCTCTCAGGCAGTTGTCACAATTAGCAGGTATACTTCCAATCCTGAAAGGATACATTGGAGTGCGGTCTAGTAGATTCTACGATGCCTTCAGGGCACTGTCGATTGGAGACTTTCTTTTGGTGGTGACGAGTCGAAGCTGGTTGGGTACTATGACGCTGATATGGTTGGAGATGTAAACACGATGCGATCGACTTCGAGTTATTTGATGATGCTTGCTGGTGGAGCGGTATCGTGGCATTCACGGTTGCAGAAGTGTGTTGTCTTGTCGACGACAGAGGCAGAGTACATTGCGGCGTCGAAGGCTTGCAAGGAGTTGCTGTGGATGAAAAAGCTGTTGCAGAAAATGGGACTAAAGCAAGAGCAGTACCTTTTGCTTTGCGATAGCCAGAGTGCAATTCACCTTGTGAAGAACCAGACATTTCATAACCGGCCTAAGCACATTGATACCCAGTATCATTGGATATGGGATATGGTTGAAAAAAAGCAAGCGGCGCTTAAGAAGGTTCATACGGATGACAACGGAGCATACGTGCTCACAAATATTCTTCCAAGGAGAAAGTTTGGGTATTGCAGGCGAATCGTCGGGATGACGACCCCCTCCACATAGTTTTGAATGGAGAGATTTGTTGGAGTGTGTGGGATTCCCAACATATGCGAAAAATACTCCGGAGTTGGATTGAGTATTCCTACATATAATAGGAATAACTCAATAGAATTGGATTGAGTAATCCTACATATAATAAGAATATGTCAATAGATTTAGATTTGGATTGGGTATTCCTACGTATAATAAAAATATGTCAATGGATTTGAATTTGGATTGGGTATTACTATATATAATATGAATACTATTTGTGGATTTGTGGCTGTATATACTAGGTGTCTCCTAGCCCTAAAATATATCTCAAAAATATTACAAAAGGAAGCAAGAGTTCTTTTACAAAATTGGAGAGGAGAAAGAAGGATTAGAGGCCGTTTCGGAGAAGGAGATCAATTTTGGGTATTTCTCATTGTCTGCGATTTGTGTTTGGCATTTTTGGTTTGTGCGTTTTGCTCGGTTCTCTCGCAGGTACTCTCTGGTTTGGGGAACGGTTTTCGCGCTTTCCTTCCCAACAGTTACAAGGCTTTACAAGATCGCTATAACTTCATAATCCTTACTACCAGAGAAAGTATACAAAAGAGAATCCAAAAAATCTCCAGAATGTACATGTAGAAGATTTAAGAAATTCAATTTCTCTCTTCTTCAATTTTTTTATTTCTTCTTTCTTTCTCTCAACTTATTGGTGGCTACCTAACATCTTTCTTCGAGCACAATAATCTTTCACACAAGGAACTCTAATATACAACATGTCATGTGTTTATATTTAGAAATCTAATCTAATTCTAAATGGTACGATATAATTTGTTTATTTATTGATTTGATAGGAGTAGGATTTTGCTCCAATTCTATATGAGACAAATCCTAACATCCAAGAAAAGAGTAAACCGTATATAGGTTCATCGAGGGTGATATGAACCCAACCAAAGTATTGAACCGACCATGATATGAGAATCTTGTCAAGATGGTCTGCTATGCGAGCCGTGGTTCATACATATAGAGGCTTTTGCTTGGAATATGTATTGGTGTAATTAAAGATAGAGGCTTTTTCTTGGAATATTTGACTTGGTGTAAAGATATATGGCTAAGCTTGACTTGGAGAACCGGAAGCTCTTACATTTACACGTCTAAATGATAAGCTTTTAATATTTTTATTCAGTATCTTCTTTAAATATAACTCTTCTCGTCAATATGAACTCCGTCGGCTAAGTGGACGTTGCTGGTCCATTGTTACAATGGTCAGTCACTTTAGCGACCAATGAAAAATATATTTGAATTAGTAACATGGGAGGCCTACTTTTTGTCACATTTAGATACAGAAAATTTGTTGTACAAATTTTTTTTAAAATTAAATTAACTAAAACAAAATTATTTTGAAAATATTTAAATTAATGAAAGCTTTTGCCATCCCAAATGGCAAAAATGTAAAAAAAAATATATATATATATTTGTCAAATTTTCGTCATTCCAGATGACGAAAATATTTTTATTTTTTATTTTTATAGTTTGTCAAATTTTTGCCATCCCAGGTGGCGAAAATATAATTTTTTTTATATTTGTCAAATTTTAGCCATTCCGAGATGGCTAAAATCTGACAAATGGTTTTTTTTTTTGGGTTTTTTTAGGTTTTTTTTTGTTGGTGTTTTTGTTGGTTGTTGGTTATTTGTTAAATTGTGATATCTATTTTAATTATAATTTTCTCATAAATATATGTTTTAGATTTTGAATATGTGTTATTTTTTAAATGTTGTCTGTTATATCGTAATTATCTTCTTCTTTTTTTAATTCGATACCATAACTTATAACAAACAATTACGATATCAAATATTTTTTAATTTCGGTATCGATTTTTTTGAAAAAAGACACTTATAAATTTTCTAAAGACAATTTAAAATTAACTAAAATAATTTTTTAAATATTAGATACCACATCTAGTTTCATTCACAATATAATTTTCTAAGGACAGATTTAAAATTTATTATGGATAATAATATATTCAAAATTTAAATTATATTTAAACTAACTACATGATATCTAACTAAACACATATTCAAAATTTAAAACATATATCTATGAGAAATCATAATTAAAATAGATATCAAAATAGATATCACAAAAAATAAAAAATATATTCTTGTCCCATTTTTAATCATCTTCACACTGATATATTATATGATAACGTTTGAGGGTCCGGAGACACCAATTTTTACTCGTTAACATTAAAATATCGAAAAAAAATTCGAAAGCAAAATTTGGAGCTCGAAACATCATTTTTTGGCGATTCTAAAAATTTTCAAAGTCCGTCAAACGGTGAAACGGTTTATTCTATAGTACTTTTTATTGCGGTCATTTTGGCACAAGCTGGACTTCGTTTCGATCTCTCAATCAAAAGTTATAATACTTTTAAATTTTAAATTTTTGCTTGTAACATGTGCGTCTTGCTTCAGATGAAAATTCTTTCTACACGAATTGTGTTATCATCGTCGAAAAGATACAAATCAACCTATTATTTGATGAAAAGCGATTTTCGAACAAATAGTTATGGTCGCTCGAAGTCTGCTCGATGGCAGACATAATTTTTTTACGGTAGAAAACTTTTAAATTTTTGATGTTCAATGATAACATTTTTTTTTGATGTCAAATTTCATTTTTTTTCTAGTTTATTTAAAAAAAATTATTCTTACAACAATTTTTTTTTAAAGAACTAAACCTAAATAAAACTAAACCAAACCACTCTTTTTTCCAAAAAAAAAAAACTAATTAAAAAAAAAACAACGCTCAAACATTAAAACCGAACCGAACCAATCGAACCAACCCTCACCCACCCACCCGCGGGTCAAAGTGTTGAATTTTTGCCAATTTAGTTGGCGAAAATTTGACATTCTCAATTTCGGACAAGTTCAAATTTTTGCCAACTGTGTTGACAAAAATTTGGCATTCTCGATTTTCGCCATCTCCGATGGCGATTTCTATTGTCGGTTCAAAATTTTAAAAAATAGTATCGTTATAGTTAATTTATTTAAAAATATTTTCTGTTCAGTAAATTTTCTGATTTTAATATTGTTAAGGCCACATTTTAGTTCGGGGAATCATAATATTGAAAAAAAACAAGTGATTCATCTTCTATGTTCTAATGCTATAGGTAGAGCAATTATCCTATAGAAACTTATGAGTTCCTAATTTTTTTGAAACAAAAAGATTTTTTATTTTTTTTTAAGAATTCACATTTTTTTTTCAATTTTTTTGGACTTCCTAAACACCGACTTAAAGAAAAATTGATAGAAATTACAATTACCCAAATGAAAAGAAATTAAGTGCAAAACATCTATTTCCTTTCCTTTTACTTTCCGTGAAACAAATGAAGTTTAAGGTCACGTTTGGTTTGCAAAATCATAATTTTGGAAAAGAAAAATCATTCATTTTATGTATTTATATGTCAAAATATAGAAGAAGGAAAGGAAAATATAATTTATTTTTCCTTCCAAATTTGTGGCCTTTCCAAACACGATTTTTTTTTATGAAAATTATATTTTTTTTTTCAAAGAAAAAAAAACAAAAAATTGATTTTCTTTTCTTTTGTTTTTGCGAACTAAAGGAGACCTAAGTGGACATCGCTTAGTAACAAAATTTGTCCTCCTGCCGCCAGCAGCCCTACGTCATTAATCTGGAACCATCGTGCACATGCACACAACTTGTAAAATAGAGAAAAATATATTTTTGTCATCCCTGTTTGGAAAAATAGACGATATTTCATAATTTTAACTTATAAATTTGAAAGTGTATGATAGCAGTGGCAAATTTGAAAGTTCATGAAAATAAATTACACAAAAGTGTTTTACTATAAATGAGGTTGGTTGGTATCATCTTCATCTCATCATTTTCATCGATAAACAATAATTTTTTCTCTTTTTCGTAGCTAAAATTCAATAAGATATTGTAATTATAGGGATATTCAAATATCTGCCGTAAATATGAATAATTTATCATATTTGGTTGATATATTTTGACATTACTATAACTTTTTGATATAATATCTTTTGACATTTATTCTCTTAATTGTCATTATTAAATGTCAACCTCAATTAGTAAGCCTATATAAATGACTACTCTCTAGTTGATTTATCTGGTGAATAAAAAGAACCAATTTTTTCTATTCTTTCTACTTCATATCACCTTATCAACACGAATCGTTCTAGGAAATAGAAGAAGGAAGAAAGAAGTTTTAGTAAAATTATATTGAAGAGGTAAGTTTAAATCTTGTATACTTAGATCACATGTTTTAGTAAAATTAAATATATGTTTGATTTATGTGTTTATAGATTGATTAGAATATAAGTTTGACAGATCCAACTTAATAATCATACCCACTTTGCGACCCTTCTTCTTGTTTGAGGTGTGAATTAATTCCTGAACGTAAGTTTTCTAGATCTATTTTCTCTTTTAGTTTTAAATCTAAATTTATATTGAACATGTTCACAATTTTATTCAAAATAGAAAATTTATTGTTTGATTTATTTAATTTTTAAACATATGTTTGATTTTAGTTTGATTTATATAAATTTTACAATGTACTAATTCACATTGTTGTATATGTGAATTGAATTGTGAGAAAGTACCCAAAATATATAATGATCACATTGTTGTATATGTGATACACATAAGACATAATTTTTTTATAGTGTTTCATCATATTGTGGTATATGTGAAGTTTTGAAAGCATTTATCAATTTTATCTAATATAATTTTTTTTTGCCATAGAGATGTCAAGTCTTGCAAAGCTTGAATTCAAAGCTCTTGATGTAAGCGGAGACAATTATTTATCGTGACAATTGGATGCGAAATTGTACTTGCAGTCCAACAAGCTTGATGGAACTATTAAGAAGGAAAATAAAGAAACTTCTGAAGCCAAGACTAAGGCTTTGATTTTTCTACGACATCATATCCATGATGATCTAAAGACAGAATATCTATGTGAGGATGATCCATTGAACTTGTTGACATCTCTAAATGATATATTTGACCATCAAAGGATGGTAGTCCTTTCGATTGCTTAAAGTGAATGGTTGAACCTAAGATACCAAGACTATAAAACTGTTAAAGAATATAATTCTGCTATGTTTAATATTGTTTCTTACCGTAGGTTGTGCGGAAAAAAAGTAACAAAGGCTCAAATGTTTGAGAAAACTCTCTCCACTTTTCATCCAGCTTTTGCAGGAACAATATTCTGAAAAAAAATTCAAAAAATACTATGAACTTGTGACTTGTCTCCTTGTAGCAGAAGCAAATAGCAACGTTCTCATAAAAAACCACAACTCAAGACCAACTGAGTCAATGGCTATTCCTGAGACAAATGTCAATGCTGGATTTAGTCGAGGTAGTAGTGAAGGACGTGGAAGATAAAAAAATTACGGAAGATATGATCATGGTTATCAGCCTTACAAAGGTGAAAACAGTGATTCACAAAAGAATAAATGAAATAAGTGGATAGCATTATCACGACCCGTGTTCGGATGATAGGGGCACGAGTACTGTAGTACCCCGCTCCGCATTGGCACTATGTACAAGAGATATCGGTTTGCTGACTCAAAAATGATATCTTTCTTAAGAGCTCCTTGTTGAACCAGAAGATGACTGATATAGGTAAGTGGGCAGAACTTCGTTCTCTGATTCTTGCACGCCTTAATAATGAATCTGAGTTTTATAATGCATGTTGCTAAGAAGATTATTATTTTCGTTGCATGAATAATAGAACTGCATGCTTAGCTAGAACTTGAATGCTTGTCAATAGAAGAACCATTGCTATGCTAATAAGAAATAGTAAGAGATTGCTTGAACATGTCTCCATATCGCTTGTGTTTTGATAGAACTACTTCGTGCTTGAACTTGATCAGAGAGATGGCGGCCAGTCCGCACCGAGATAGAAGAGAAGAGAAGAGATAGATGGTTTGTTTGTTCATTTTGTCTGCATCGTAGAGTTTATCTGATAGCGTTTCATGCATTCGCATCAGTCGGACAATGTCTATTAGTGCAGAGATGAACCTTGGTCGTCCCGACTGCTATTATGTTAGTGAAGAGCAACCATGAGTCACAGCTGCTAATATCATCAGATAAAAGAGTTATTAGTTAGTTGGATTATCGCTACTGATCCTGAGTTTCTCGAGGACCGAAAGCATATAGATAGTTCATCTTGTTTGCTTGATAGAAGGATAGTTCCTAGATGGTACATTGTCTCTAGAGTCTTTGAGTATAGTCACGAGACACGCTGCGCACACCCTGATAGTAGAATCATCGGCTTATCTTGTATGCTTGAATGAATCGAACATGAACTCTAATTTTAAAAGATATTTTCAAAAGAAGAAATATGACTCCGTTCCTGTACTGCATGTAACGAATCTAGGTAAAACTAGAAAGATCACTAGTAATGTAATATTTTATAACATAATTACTTAGTGTTGGTTTTAGGGAATGTTGCTTCTGTTCGTTGATTTTATACTCACCAGTGCTTTATCCAAAGTGCTGACCCACCAACAGTTTGCTTGTTCACAGGTGCTGGATCGTCCGAGGAATGATAGCCGTGCCTCATCCCCAGGACCCGAAAATCTGGTTTCGATGTCTTGAGCGTATCGATGTTTTGAGCTACTTTTGTATAAAGGGACATAATGTATGGAACGATGCCATTGTATTCATGTAAAACATCTGATTTTTCAGAAAGTTTTTTAAAATCAAATTTTCACAATTTTCTAAATTTTTTTATAATTTTTAACTAATTAAAAATCAAGGTATTTAGAATTAAATAATTTTAGATGATGTTAATCAATATTAAAATATTATGAGAATAATATTTTTAGGTGTAAAATAAAATATTAGACATAGGATAATTTTTCTGGAATTTATTGGACCCCGAAAATATTTTTAAAGACCTAAAAACTAATTATTTATTAAACCAAAATAAACCCAAAAATAAATCCGGTTTATTTCCTAACTGAACCAACCCGAACCAGACCGACCCTGTCTAGCTGAACCGGGCCCAAACCCTAGCGGGTCGGATCCAGGCCCGTTAGCCGACCCGCTTCGACCCGACCCGACCCGGTGCTACAGTGTACCCCTAAACCCAACCCCGACCCTGCCGCTTCGTCTCCCCGCCGTCGACCGACCCACCGTGGCTCTCCGCCTCCTCCGCTCGTAACCGCCGACGACCCCTCGGTTTACCTCCCCCGCAACCGTCGCCTCCTACCGCCCAGCTTCTCCCCGCTCGTCCTATTTAAACCCAGCAACCCCGACCGTCGTCTCCACCATCTCACCCGCCGCCCGCTGCCTCGTCGAGCCACCAGCCACCGCGAGCAGCCCGATATCCACCTCTCTCTGCCACCCTCTCTCCTCTGCCACCACCGTTCTCCGCCTCTCTCTCCCGTAACCCTAGCCACCGTCGTCCCCGGTCTCTCTCCAGCGCCGCTCCCCGCTCCGACTCCGGCCGCCTCTAGATCCAGCCCCCGCTGCACCCGAGTTTCCCTGCGCCTCCCCCGCCGACGAGCTCTGCCGGCACGCCGCCTCCAGTTCCGCCGCCACGACGACCCCGACGAGCCGGCACCGCCTCTGCCTTCCTCCGGCCGCCTACGGCGACGTCCAGCGTAAACCAAAACCCTAGCAGCCCCGTCGCCGTGTCGCGAAGCCTCGCGAAGCGCACGTTTCATCCCTCTGCGGAGCCCTGTTCAGGTAGCCGTTTCTCTCTCCTCGCTGTCCTATTTCCTGTTTCGTCTACTGTGACGCGAACCCTGCGTGACCCTCTCGATACCAGTGTAATTCGCTCGGTTTGTCGCATCCTGTGGTGATCGCGAACTGTGATCCAAAATCCGGAAAATATTCGCCTTATTTTTCCCCGGAACTGAGTGCGCCCCGCCAAATGGGATGACTTGGTCGTGTGCGGACTTCTTCGAAAGGTGTGCGTCATTAATACAGATGTGTGGGATTTTGCAGAAGTTGATTTGGATGTGCGTGCACACCGAAATCAACGCGTATCCGTCGACAACACCCCGTATCGGCCCTGTTCTGGAACTCGTTGTAAGTTCGTGTACACACGTCGGATCGAAACCAAACTTGTGCCATCGGACTTGTAGCAATACGCTGGTTCTGTGACCCAAGTTTGGTTCGATTCTGAGAACGTTGACAAAATTGCGTATCGTGGGCCCCACGGCTCCACTTGACGGACGATTTTGTGATCGGCTCATCGGAATCCAGTTCTGGACGTTCCGTTGGGTTCGTATCATCGTTTGGACTTGTTGACACTAAGTTTGACGAATTTGGAGAACATTGTCTCTGACACATTTTTTGGTGTGAAGTGGGCCACATGTGGACCCCGCTTTGACCAAGAACTGTCAATTTTGCCCCTGTGTCCAAATTGGACTCAAGAACAGGTATTTCTAGATATTTGATATTTTATGAACCTGATGGTGATGTTTATTTCAGCAATCAGAGGAGTACCTATAAATTCTGCTGATACCAGAACAACAGTTGGAGTCAGAACCCCAGGCAAGTGTACCTTGCCAAAACTTGCAGTACCTGCTTCATATTGTTATTTTGATTTATTTATATGATGTACATGCTTAACCTAGGACCGTGTGACATTGCTTAGCGTCCGAATAATATTCGGGTGTTAACACTGTATGTAGAGTTGTGTAATATCACCTAGACATGGATATCGAGACCCTATACATTCTCGTGCTTGCATCATCAAGTACGTCATAACCCAGGACACCTGACACTATTCATGAGACAAAATCTTCCTGAGATATTCATGGTAATTCTGTATAGGATACAGGTTTATGATCTATACTTTATACATGCTTAGATCTCATTATGACTTGCTGCATTAGATATGATCTTGCGTGTCATGGATATGAGACGTGTGATTACATTGGGTGGGGAGAGATTTACCATATAAAAGGCTAATTATATATATATATATATATATATATATATATATATATATATATATATATATATATATTACTTTACTGGAGGTGCCTTAGACTCTGACACAGAGCTTTGGTACATTACTGGCCCTTCGAGAGAATACTGCTATGGGTTTCCTCGACACAGATCCTATAGTAGTCTCAGCCCGAGTATGATTAAAACTCTCACTTGCATATCACTTAGCTGGTTATAAAGTTTACCCTATTGTTTCATTTATTGCTGCACTGCATTATTTATGGCTTGAGTTATTTTGTACCTTGCTATGTCCCCTTAGGACCTGAATCCTGATTATGTCCCCAGGATTAGCAGACGAGATCTATCCCGAGATATACGGGACATGAGCATTAGCAGGAGCAGGAACAGGGGTAGGCACTGGAGCAGTACCAGATCCAGAAGACGAGTGATCTTCGAGGATATCTTCTGAATATATGCTTTATCCATACTCAGTAATTGTAGTTGTTTACTCTTATTTCTTGTCATCTTTATTCCTGTATCTTGACTATTGTACCAGACTCATTATCGGGTTGTTCCCCGACTTATGTTTTATTGAGACTTGATATTGCTTTATATTCTGATATTGATGTATTCATTTCTGTGGATGAGATTAGTATATTAGACCTTATTATTGTTTTACAGCTTAAGTACATCCTGATGGGTCCATTAAATTGGGTTTGCCCATCGGTGTGTGCTGCTGGCCATTGCCACGTGGCTAGTCCCTCGATATTTTGGGACTGGGGCGTGGCATAGTTTTTGTGGTGGCCCATGCAGGTCAACGACTAAATTATTTCGGTTTTAACTTAGGGAACGAGCAAGCCTGCAACAAGGATAGGATAAGTTATAGGATCTCATCCACTTGATTTAATCGTTTTTGATCTCTATATCGGATTCAAAATTAAATTCTTGACTTGCATCCTGCCTTGATTCCTCTGTGAGCCTCTTATTATTTATTTTGGATGCAGAGTAATGGATCCACCAGCAAGCGATGAGATACCTGCAGGAATACCACACGGAGTTGTGGTTACCCATGAAGAAGAAGCGACACCTGTAGGTAAAGGTCAATCAGCTCAATAACGCAGTCAAGCAAATCAGCATGCCTCGAGAATCCAACAAGATGACATTCCACCAGCGCTGCAGTTCACTCCACCAATGCCCGTACTCCCAGAAAGGCAAGCTATGGACGGGCAATAGATGTTTCAAATGTACTACATGATGATGCAAGCCTATTAGAAGGTTCAGCAAAGCCAAACGGAGGAGTTCATTTACAGACTTAGCTCTGAGCTACGGAAGTTAATCAGCTCCGTTGCAACGGAAGTTCTTGCTGCAGCACGGGCCATGGAGTGCATCACCAGGATAGAGTCCAGCCAGAAGCGGCCGCATGCACCAGACCAAGCACAGCAGGAAAGAGTTGCAAAACGACCCCAGAAGAATCCACCACAGGAACAAGCACCAAGACCCTTATTCCTACCAACATGTCAATATTGTCGCAAGCGAGGCCATTATGAGAGCGAGTGCAGACGCAAAATGGAATTATGCTTGATTTGCGGATCCAGTCAACATTTAGCCAAAGGTTGCACGATGCATCGAGGAGAAACATCGATGGTTCGCCAACGAGCACCAATGGTTAACCAACAAGCGTTACTAGTACCGAGGCCAGCCTATCCAGCATTGGGAGCACCGCAAACGGGAGTTGAAGGAGTCATACCACCACCTCCAGGAGGGTATCAGTCGAGGCCACCTTTGATACCCCAGGCACTACTCTTCCAGCAAGCTCAGCAGCAGCAGAGGAATCTACCGCGATGACGCGGACAAGCTTTCGCGATGACCTTGGAGAACGCGCAGACTCGTGGAGTAGATAATGCGCGTAAGTGATTCGTAGTTATCTATTCTAGTATTGCTTTAGCTCGTGCCTATTGGTTCGTGACCTTAGCCTTAACCTGGTAGTTTTGAACTTGCTAATAATTGATAACCTAGTATGTTTTATAAGTGATAACCTAGTTTTTCTAAATTGTAGTTTTCTAGATTTTTTTTACTCTGGAAATTGCATAACTTCCATTGCTTAGGGAAATGATTCCCTATGTGTTTTTGCTTAAACTCTCATCCTTGATTCTCCTTGATCGTGATGTGCTTCGAACAATGCTTGCAACCGTGTCATCTCTGTTGACCGGTTATTCTTTGATTGCGAGGACGCAATCCTCTTAAGGGGGTAGATTGAAAACTCCCTGATTTTTTAGGAATTTTTTAAAAAATCAAATTTTCACAATTTTCTAGAATTTTCTGTAATTTTTAACTAATTAAAAATTAAGGTATTTAGAATTAAATAATTTTAGATGATGTTAATAAATATTAAAATATTATGAGAATAATATTTTTAAGTGTAAAATAAAATATTAGACATAGGATAATTTTTCTGGAATTTATTGGACCCCGAAAACATTTTTAAAGACCTAAAAACTAATTATTTATTAAACCAAAATAAATCCTAAAATAAACCCGGTTTATTTTCTAACTGAACCAACCCGAACCGGACCGACCCGGTCTAGCTGAACCGGGCCCAAACCTTAGCGGGTCAGATCCGGGCCCATTAGCTGACCCAACCCGCTTTGACCCGACCCGACCCGGTGCTACAGTATACCCCTAAACCCGACACTACTAGAAAAAGCGGGATTAGCGACGTATTTTAGCGACTCCAAGTAAAAACGTCACTAAATTAGCGACTCCATAAAAAATATTGCTAGACGTCGCTAAATGGCGACATTTAGCGACTTTTATTAAGATTTAAAAAGATTAGTCGCTACAAGTTTGATTAAGGTCGCTAAACGTCGCTAATTTGTATAATTTAGCGACGTTTAGCGTCATAATTAGCGACGTATATATTAAAAATATTTAGCAACGTATTTAGCGATGTAGTCGACGACGCTAAATTTTTATTTAGCGACGTTTTTTTATGACGTCGCTACACGTCGCTAAATTTTGGTTAATTAGGGCTCAGTTTTCTTTTTCCTATCTGCGAAAATTTCGAAAGTTTTGAAAAACTTTCGATTTTCCCCACCCCCCTCTCCGGCGACCGGCTCTCCATGGCTGCGGCTACTCCGGCATCCCCTGTAAACTCCCTCACCCAAAATAGGTATTTTGTGTATATTTTATATTATTATATTTATTATAGATGTTGAAGTTATTTAGAGCATTCTCTTAGTTAATTAGAAAATAATTTATTTTAGTATATTTACTTATATAAATATTTATTTAGAATTATTTTTAGGCTATTTTAGATTATTGGGATTTTTTCATAATTTTTAGTTAATTAAAAACTAGAAACACTAATTTTCTAGGACTTTGAAGAATTTATTTTATGTTCAGACTTAATTAAAAATATCCCAAACTTTTATTTTAGGTTCTAAATAATAAAATATATTTTCTAGAATTTTTTGGGAATTTTCTGATTATTTTTATCATTTATTTTGAGTTAATTATGAAAAACTGAATTAAAAACTAATTTCTGAAAAAAAAACCCAAAAAGTAATTAATTCTGCCCAGTCAGCAAACAGGGGGCCCACCTGTCAGCCTCCAGCAGTGAACAGTGCCGGGCCCGCCTGTCAGTGACTGCTGAGTGGGTGCGAGCCGAGCCGACCTCGAGCCGAGCCGAGCCGAGTCAGAGTTCGACTCGGACTCAGCTGAGCCGAGCCGCAGCGAACCCAGACCGTTAGATCTGAGCGGGCAACGTCGGATGGCTGCCACATGGCGCTATCTGAGCCGTGGCTGCTCTCTCTCTCTCCTCTCTATATATAATAGTTTGGATATTAATTTCTAGGATTTTTCTTCAGCCGATTTTTGGAGAATTGTCATATAGGGTTCCTTCATCTTCCAGAAGCCATTGCGCATAGCTCCGGACTCCAAACGAGGCCTAGTTTTTTTTTGTTAGAACGATATTGAGGTTATATTTCTGATTATATAAATTGTTTTTCGAAATTATGAGTATTAAATTCTGGAAAATTCGTAGGGCACAGCATTGCCGAAAATAGACGTATTTTAATGTTTTCGCGATTTCGGGAGAACCAGGAATCAGAATCATGAACCGTTTAAAGTTTCTGAAACCTAATGTCTAGATAATTGACATATGTTTTTCCCAGAATTTAATTCAAAGTATTTATATACTGTTAATTCTGTAGAACTTCTAGGTTAGAATTTAATCATCGGTGCACAATACAAAATTTGTATGTGCCATAATTTCTAAACGAATTTGAATTCGAACGAGCCATAAATTTTAGCATGTTTTTGACACTGAAATCTATAAAAAATCATGCATGAAAGTTAAGTTTGTGTCGGTTGACTTTTCGGTCAACAGATCGCCTCGATTTGCGTGCCATGAGTCTCGAGTTGATAAAATTCAGTTTCTTTGGACAAAATTTAGAAATTAACATAAAAATCAGAATAATAAGATTAAAATAGGATTTTAGAGTAATTATTCCAGAATTAAATAAATTAAAATAAATTATCTTTTGACGTGATAAATTTGTAATACATAGGATATTGGATTTGTTCTGCGCGACTTCTGGAGCAGGTTATTGGTACATCGCAGCTTCCTTACCAGGCAAGATTCCTTGCCAAATTATTTACAGTACTTTATATGCTATTTATATTTCTGTTTAGTCATTGCCTGTGTAGTTTCGTTTAGTTATAGTCATTGCATGTGTAGTTAGTTCAGTCATTACTATATATATTAGATATGTTGACACACACTTGACACCTAGTATCATGAGAGGACAATCATTAGGCGTATGGGCTTTTAACCACTCTGATAAACCGTAGTATATAGTTCGCACTACGGACGTGTGTCGCGCTGGTCGCTACCCCAGAGGTATGTCGATTTCTGTAGAGTCGCGCTGGTCGCTACCCCAGAGGTATGTCGATTTCTGATGTCCATTGGCGTGTGTGTGAGTTGTGAGGCTTAGATCGAGTAGCCTACCCTTGCCCATACGTCAAAAAGTTGTCCTCATTTGCATTCATATAGATTGTCTTGTACAGCGTACTTATTTATTTTCAAATATTATGCATGTTTACTGTACTCAAATTGGCTCGTATTTTCTGTATCTTGTTACGTCCCTCTGAGGACCTGGTCCTCTGCCAGGTGTATCTGTTCTTGAGTATTTGCAGGATCACAGATTTGGATGATTACTTGTGATCCGAGGATGTCTTCTCTTCGAGCTGTGATTGATAGCTGGTATTCTTATATTGTGTTGTGGTATTGTACTTATATTGTATATACTTTTCCATTCGAGTTGGTAGTGGATTTGTTTCCATCCAACTATCATCCTTAGCTACTTATATTGAGATCTAGTTATATAGATGATGGTTATTTGTTTATATTAATTTTCTGTGGATGAGATCTAGAGTATACCCTGTGACTTGTGACATATGTTTTATACCACTTGTGAATTTGATATTCATATTTCAGCATACGTGTGGATTTGGTTTCCATATATTGGAGTTGACATATTCATGCGGCTGGCATGCTTACGTGTCCTAGTCCTACGTATTTTTGGGACTGGAGCGTGACATATTTTTGTGGTGGCCCATGCAGGTCGAGAGCATATTGTCTCGGTTACGTTACTGTACCGAACAAGCCTGCACCTAGGACTAGAGTATAGGATCTCATCCACAATTGACTATGATTCATCTTCCTCCTCTCTATTCTATTCGAATAATTGTATCATGCTTGATTCCTGTACTTCCCTAATAGTTCTTTGAGAATAGCCTTCTGCTAGAATATAGGAACCCCTATTATTATGATGATAATTAAGGTAGCACACCTATTAAGAATACAACGAGAATATAGACACACCACTAAGTTTAGAATATCTAGTGAACCCTAGAATTCCTTATCTATAGATTGGTTTACTATTACCCCTTGATGTATTATGAGGACGTGAGGGTAGTATAGACGCTACTAGAGTTAGAAGTTTTACCATAATGTTTGACACCTAGTATCACATAGTCTTTTGACCTATTAATTGAAGTGTAACCGAATGATATTTATCTCATGCTAGCAAAAGACGCCAGTATTTATTCAGACCATAGAATTTAGAGGTCCTTGCCCTATTTGGTCGATTAGCGACTTAGATAAGGAGGTTGTATGATAACTGTAGAGATTGTAGAGTCTTTTATTATTATTGCTTATGTTGTTTTTGCTTTTGCGAACTTGAATTATTTTGTAACTTCTCATATCATAATCCAGCGTTATATTTTCTGTGGTACCTTAAATTATGCTGCTATTATAGCCTAGTTTTTGCAAGCTCAATCTTATATCGAGCTTGTTCATGACATATGTATTATTGGGGCCTGATCAACCACACTAATACAAATTGTCTAATCAGAATCAGTGTATTTTGGTCTAGCTAGCCATAATGCGCTTAATTTGCCCTTCGCAATAGTATTTTACGTGGATTGAGATGTATAGTTGACCAGTAGACAAATATACTTACCCTCTAGATACGACAAAGCATATCATATCAAGTACATAACTGCACCGATGTGAGCATGCGAATAGGAAATTACCAAATTAAGATTTTAATCCACAACTGTCTTGACAATTTCTATTTGAATTCTTTAAACGCTTTGATTCCCATACTTCCATTCTATTACCCCTCCTTGAACTCTTTTCCATTGCTTTCCGTCTTTCCTTGTTTCGGAAAGATAAAATCTCGTGCTTGGAAATAAGTGATACACGGATAGTACAAGATATACCCCATAGGCCAATCACATTATTTGGTGACTATCTTTCATAATTGATTAAGGGCATATCACATATGATATAATTGGTGTTAAAGTTTTGAGGATTGAATGACATGAGAAAATAAATTGAGGAATATTTTTCTTAAATGTAAGAGCCTTATGTGATAGATGGGTAAATTCTAAGTTGGGTAGAAATTGCATTATTAAACTTGAGAAGAATTCTTTTAGATTGTGATCAAGTAGGATTAGATTGAGAGATTAAGTCCTTTTAAATGTGGAGAATTTTAAAAGAAGGATTAAGATAATGAGGATTTAACGAATTTTAAAATCTTGATATTGCGGACCAAATATTTATACTTTGAGCAAATGATTTAAATTTTGAATATTGAAGGATGAATCATCGATTTAAATTTTGAGGATAAATATAGAATTTTAGACTTGAACAATTGGTGAATTAGATTTAAATTTTATAATTTGATGATTTGAATTAAAAAGTTCAATTTTGATTGTTGGGTCACCTATTTGAAATATTGAGGATGTAAATTGAGTTTAAATATTTGAAGAGTACAAAAATCTTTGGTTGAGAATAGGAATAAGATTTGACTAGAATTGTTTATTGTTCAAAGTCTAGAGGAGATTATGATAGTTGGAAATTGTGATATAAATTTTGATGTGGGATGTCATATAGACTTGAGTTAGATTTGGATGTTGATTATTTAAAATCGAGGAGAGATTACGATAGGTTGAATTTTGATTTAAACAGTGGTTATCTTAATTTTGAAGTGATCGCGATAGATTTGAATAGATTTTGTTATTTAAATTTTTGGAAGAGATTGCGATTGACGTACCTTATGTACGAATGTGAAGGATTTAACAAATTAAGCCTTATTTTAATTTCGAGGACGAAATTGTTTTAAGTTGGGTAGATTGTAAACTCCCTCACCCAAAATAGGTATTCTGTGTATATTTTATATTATTATATTTATTATAGATGTTGAAGTTATTTAGAGCATTCTCTTAGTTAATTAGAAAATAATTTGTTTTAGTATATTTACTTATATAAATATTTATTTAGAATTATTTTTAGGCTATTTTAGATTATTGGAATTTTTCCATAATTTTTAGTTAATTAAAAACTAGAAACACTAATTTTCTAGGACTTTGAAGAATTTATTTTATGTTCAAACTTAATTAAAAATATCCCAAACTTTTATTTTAGGTTCTAAATAATAAAATATATTTTCTAGAATTTTTTGGGAATTTTCTGATTATTTTTAGCATTTATTTTGAGTTAATTATGAAAAACTGAATTAAAAACTAATTTCTGAAAAAGAAAACCAAAAAAGTAATTAATTCTGCTCAGTCAGCAAACAGGGGGCCCACCTGTCAGCCTCCAGCAGTGAACAGTGTCGGGCTCGCCTGTCAGTGACTGCTGAGTGGGTGCGAGCCGAGCCGACCTCGAGCCGAGTCGAGTCAGAGTTCGACTCGGACTCAGCTGAGCCGAGTCGCAGCGAACCCAGACCGTTAGATCTGAGCGGGCAGCGTCGGATAGCTGCCACGTGGCACTATCTGAGCCGCGGCTGCTCTCTCTCTCCTCTCTATATATAATAGTTTAGATATTAATTTCTAGGGTTTTTCTTCAGCCGATTTTTGAAGAATTGTCATCTAGGGTTCCTTCATCTTACAGAAGCCATTGCGCATAGCTCCGGACTCCAAACGAGGCATAGTTTTTTTTGTTAGAATGATATTGAGGTTATCTTTCTGATTATATAAATTGTTTTTCGAAATTATAAGTATTAAATTCTGGAAAATTCGTAGAGCACAGTATATCCGAAAATAGACGTGTTTTAATGTTTTTACGATTCCGGGAGAACCAGGAATCAGAATCATGAACCGTTTAAAGTTTCGGAAACCTAATGTCTAGATAATTGACATATGTTTTTCCAAGAATTTCATTCGAAGTATTTATATACTGTTAATTCTGTAGAACTTCTAGGTTAGAATTTAACCATCGGTGTACAATACAAAATTTGTATGTGCCATAATTCCCAAACGAATTTGAATTCGGACGAGCCATAAATTCCAGCATGTTTTTGACGCTGAAATCTACCAGAAATCATGCATGAAAGTTGAGTTTGTGTTGGTTGACTTTTCGGTCAACAGATCGCCTTGATTTGCGTGTCATGAGTCTCGAGTTGATAAAATTTAGTTTCTTTGGACAAAATTTAGGAATTAACATAAAAATCAGAATAATGAGATTAAAATAGGATTTTAGAGTAATTATTCCAGAATTAAATAAATTAAAATAAATTATCTTTTGACGTGATAAATTTGTAATACATAGGATATTGGATTTGTTCTGCGCGACTTCTGGAGCAGGTTATTGGTACATCGCAGCTTCCTTACCAGGCAAGATACCTTGTCAAATTGTTTACAGTACTTTGCATGCTATTTATATTTCTGTTTAGTCATTGCCTGTGTAGTTTCGTTCCGTTATAGTCATTGCATGTGTAGTTAGTTCAGTCATTACTATATATATTAGATATGTTGACACACACTTGACACCTAGTATCATGAGAGAACAATCATTAGGCGTATGGGCTTTTAACCACTCTGATAAACCGTAGTATATAGTTCGCACTACGGACGTGTGTCGCGCTGGTCGCTACCCCAGAGGTATGTCGATTTTTGATGTCCATTGGCGTGTGTGTGAGTTGTGAGGCTTAGATCGAGTAGCCTACCCTTGCCCATACGTCAAAAAGTTGTCCTCATTTGCATTCATATAGATTGTCTTGTACAGCGTACTTATTTATTTTCAAATATTATGCATGTTTACTGTACTCAAATTGGCTCGTATTTTCTGTATCTTGTTACGTCCCTCTGAGGACCTGGTCCTCTGCCAGGTGTATCTGTTCTTGAGTATTTGCAGGATCACAGATTTGGATGATTACTTATGATCCGAGGATGTCTTCTCTTCGAGCTGTGATTGATAGCTGGTATTCTTATATTGTGTTGTGGTATTGTACTTATATTGTATATACTTTTCCATTCGAGTTGGTAGTGGATTTGTTTCCATCCAACTATCATCCTTAGCTACTTATATTGAGATCTAGTTATATAGATGATGGTTATTTGTTTATATTGATTTTCTGTGGATGAGATCTAGAGTATACCCTGTGACTTGTGACATATGTTTTATACCACTTGTGAATTTGATATTCATATTTCAGCGTACGTGTGGATTTGGTTTCCATATATTGGAGTTGCCATATTCATGCGGCTGGCATGCTTACGTGTCCTAGTCCTACGTATTTTTGGGACTGGGGCGTGACATCACCTCCTCCTCCTCGAGCTCTAGGTAAACCCTCTCTCTCTCTCTCTCATGTGACACTGACACAACACACACTTGACAGACATGACACACACACAGACACTGACAGACACACACGACACACACACACAGACGCAGACACACACACACGACACACACATACAGACGCAGACATACACACACAGACGCAGATTAGGGTTAGGGTTAGGTTTAGGGTTAGGGTTAGGTTTTTTGACCTGGGGTTAGGGTTGGGGTTAGGGTTAGGTTTAGGGTTTTTGATCAGGGGTTAGGGTTAGGGTTAAGTTTAGGATTAGGGTTAGGTTTTTTGACCTAGGATTAGGGTTAGGGTTAGGGTTAGGGTTAGGATTAGGGTTTTTGATCAGGATTGATTCCTATACATTCATAAACCAAACATTATCAATTTGGCAATCAAGCTAATAGTGGATCATTTGTAATTGATAATTATTTGTTTAGGGATCAATTGTTGCTATTTGTTTAGGGATCAATTTGGCAATCAAGCTTGTAATTGATAATTATTTTGCTTGGAATAAAATAGAGAGATTAGATTCCCATGTTGGTGTGGTTAATAGTGCTCATAATTTGTCATTGAAGAGATTCCATTGAAGAGGGGTGGATTTACGAAACTGAATTTTTAAATGATTGTCTTATATGCTTCATAGAAAAATAGTTAATTACTAGTATTACAAATGATGTTGCAGTTAAATATTTTCAAAGTATGAAAACTCGTAGAGAACAATCGTGATCGTGTCCCCCGTGGATTGTAATCCTAGATCCGCCACTGCATGCAACATAGACCTTATATAATCTCCATCCGTACTATGAAAGTGGTATCCGTACTATGTCCGTACCATTATACGTATCCGTGTCCATATTTATGCAACATAGAGGACCAGTAATACATATAGTGTTTGTAAAATCCCGAGATAATTATGATAAAAAGTAACCATTAACCAATATAAACATATGCTGAATTTCAATGAATTTACCTAACCGTTGCATCTAGCAAGCACGGACGGACACTTCGAAAACCTATATAGTCAGCATCATTTCTATCTATCAAGCACTAAATGACTCTAAAATACACTGACACACCAAAATCATGTTGTGACCATATCACATGCCCATATCATGTCGTCGTCTTCGTGCTGGTGCAACACAATATCCTTGCATTTTATGGATGTGCCATGTAGCCTATGAAGTAAAGAAATATACCTTCGAGAAGGCCTCGAAAGAGCTCATCAAGATAGTTTGTCGTAGTTATCATAAGCCTTAAGGTCTATTTTCCTTCCTATGGGAACTCCCTCCATATTGATTTTCACAAACAAACCTCTTCCGCCATTGTATGGCTTCGTTGCCTTCTCTGAACCCACCTTTTATGATTCAACTGATGGTTTATTAGTAGTAGTAGCAAGATTCTTTCTGAAGGAGCGAACTGGAGGCCAACCGACCACAGGTGTAGAGACAACTCTGGAATAAAAGTGAGTATTAATGACTGAAACATATAATTTGCTAGAACAAGTTTGAAGAATTCAATTCAACCAACAGTTTTGAACTTCAAAGTAACAAAACAAAACTTCAGATTTCGACCCACAAACACCAACCATATATTTGTATGAAATTACTACATGAATGACAAGTTGAGATATAATAGTACAACCTCACAATTATTTTTCTACGGAATCATATATGCAGTTTAAGATTATTAACCCAAATCATGATTGGAAGAAGTTCCGATAGTACCATTAAAAGATATGTACCAGATAGAAACAGGGCAAACAGAGTATAATGTACAGAAAATACACAACACAAATGTTTGATGATATTTCATCCACAGCACTTTGGGTATTTGCATTGAGAGAAACAAAACGTCGTTCTGATGGGCGTAATCACTGATAGGCTAACGAAAAAAATTGTGATCAGGAAAAAATGCCCTTCGGAAGGGCGTATATTGCACAAAAAAATGTCCTTCCGTTGGGCTTTTTTGTGCTTATTAAATTTTTTTTTGTGTTGTTCGATACGAATAAGCGATATGTCTTAAGTATATGTCTTAAGTAATATCTGTTATCAATTATATTCTTTGTTTTCATCTATCTTACCAGATGGCATCCAAGAGAGCGACACCTCCTACTGTTAAGGAGGAAGTGATGTCTCATACTGTTAAGGAGGAAGTGATGCCTCCTACTGTTAAGGAGGAAGAGATACCACCTGTTGTATCTCAGACGGGGAGTTCCAGTCACCCAGCACCTATAGCGGCTGTATCTCAGACGGGGAGTACCAGTCACCCAGCACCCATAGCGGAGCTTGATAACATAAACGTTGTTTATGCGCAGTATTTGAGGGACTGGTATCTGCCCCGTTTTGGATATCCTCGAGATTGATACTGTGATGTTTCATATACTTATATATTATGCATTTTGTGTTACTGTGATACTCTGATACTTATATATTATGTATTTTATGACGCTGTTTATGCCCATTTTGTGTGACTGTGATACTGTGATACTTTTATGACTGTGATACTTTTATTGTCTGTCTATAATATTTGTGTGTATTAATTGTATGACTGTGATACTTTTATTCATATTAAATGTTGTTAATCCAGTGTTGAGTGTTCTACCGAAGGGGTCGGCGAACCCATAGAATTCAACGGAGGGTTGCTCCGGGTCTATTTTTAATTAGAAATTTATAAATTGCAGGAATAATAGTTTGGAATAATTCAGTTTTTATTTTATTTTTTTTGTAAAATTAGCGACGTATTTAGCGACGTTTAGCGACGTCTTTATACGTCGCTAAACAAGTCGCTACTTAGCGACGTCATTAGCCGTCGCTAATGACGTCGCTAAACGTCGCTAAATATATCACAAATTGCTGACATGGCAGTACTGCCAGGTCATTAAGGACGTTGTTGTTACGTCGCTATATAAGTCACTAATTAGCGACGTTTAGCGACATTTAATTACGTCGCTAATTAGTGACTCATAGTCGCTAAACGTCGCTAAGTTAGCGACACGTCTAAGTCGCTAAAAAATGTCGGTATAGCGACGTTTAGTGACGTTTTTCCTTTCAGCGACGTAATTATTACCGACTTCTGTAAAATGTTGCTAATTACGTCGCTAAACGTGATTAGCGACGTTTTTTGTCATTTAGCGACGTTTTTGGTCGTCGCTAATTTGACTTTTTCTGGTAGTGCGACCCCGACCCTGCCGCTTCGTCTCTCCGCCGCCGGCCGACCCGCCGTGGCTCTCCGCCTCCTCCGCTCGTAACCACCAGCGACCCCTCGGTTTACCTCCCCCTTAACCGTCGCCTCCGACCTCCCAGCTCCTCCCCGCTCCTCCTATTTAAACCCCGGAACCCCGGCGGTCGTCTCCACCATCTCACCCACCGCCCGCTGCCTCGTCGAGCCACCAGCCACCGCGAGTAGCCCGAGATCCACCTCTCTCTGCCACCCTCTCTCCTCTGCCACCACCGTTCTCCGCCTCTCTCTCCCGTAACCCTAGCCACCGTCGTCTCCGGTCTCTCCCCAACGTCGCTCCCCGCTTCGACTCCGGCCGCCTCCAGATACATCCCCCGCTGCACCCGAGTTCCCCTGCGCCTCCCCCGCTGACGAGCTCTGCCGGCACGCCGCCTCTAGCTCCGCCGCCACGATGAGCCACCACCGCCTCCGCCTTCCTCCGGCCACCTACGACGACGTCCAGCGTAAACCCTAACCCTAGCAGCCCCGCCGCCGTGTCGCGAAGCCTCGTGAAGCGCGCATTTTAGCCCTCTGCGGAGCCCTGTTCAGGTAGTCGTTTCTCTCTTCTCGCTGTCCCGTTTCTCGTTCCTTCTGCTGTGACGCGAACCCTGCGTGACCCTCTCGATATCTATGTAATTAGCTCGGTGTGTCGCGTCATGTGGCGATCGCGAACTGTGATCCAAAATCAGGAAAATATTTGCCCTATTTTTCTCTGGAACTGAGTGCGTCCTGCCAAACGGGACGACTTGGTCATGTGCAAACTTCACCGAAAGGTGTACGCCGTTAATACGGACGTGTGAGATTTTGTAGAAGTTAATTTGGATGTGCGTGCACACCAGAATCAACGCGTATCCGTCGACAACACCCCGTATCGGCCCTGTTCTAAAACTCGGTGTAACTTTGTGTACACATATCAGATCAAAACCAAGCTTGTGCCATCGGACTTGTAGCAATACGCTGGTCCTGTGACCCAAGTTTGGTTCAATTCTGAGAACGTTGACAAAATCGCTTATCGTGGGCCCCACGGCTCCACTTGACGGGCGATTTTGTGATCGGCTCATCAGAATCCAGTTCTGGATATTCCGTTAGGTTCGTATCATCATTCTGGACTTGTTGACACTAAGTTTGACAAATTTGGAGAATATTGTCTCTGACACATTTTTTGGTGTGAAGCGGGCCACATGTGGACCCCGCTTTGACCAAGAACTGTCATTTTTGTCCCTGTGTCCAAATTGGACTCAAGAACAAGCATTTCTAGCTATTTGATATTTTTTGAACCTGTTAGCAATCGGAGGAGTACCTGCAAATCCCGCTGATACCAGAACAACAGTTGGAGTTAGAACCCCAGACAAGTGTACCTTGCCAAAACTTGCAGTACCTGCTTCATATTGTTATCTTAATTTATTTATATGATGTACAAGCTTAACCTAGGACCGTGTGACATTGCTTAGCATCCGAATAATATTCGGGTGTCAACACTGTATGCAGAGTTGTGTAATGTCACCTAGACATGGATATCGAGATCCTATACATTCTCGTGCTTGCATCATCAAGTACGTCATAACCCAGGACACCTGACACTATTCATGAGACGGAATCTTCCTGAGATATTCATGGTAATTCTGTATAGGATACAGGTTATGATCTATACTTTATACATGCTTAGATCTCATTATGACTTGCTACATTAGATATGATCTTGCGTGTCATGGACATGAGACGTGTGATTACATTGGGTGGGGAGAGATTTACCATATAAAAGGTTGATTATATATATATATATATATATATATATATATATATATATATATATATATATATATATATATATATATATATATTACTTTACTGGGGGTGCCTTAGACTCTGACACAGAGCTTTGGTACATTACTGGCCCTTCGAGAGAATACTGCTATGGGTTTCCCCGACACAGATCCTATAGTAGTCTCAGCCCGAGTATGATTAAAACTCTCACTTGCATATCACTTAGCTGGTTATATAGTTTACCCTATTGTTTCATTTATTGCTGCACTGCATTATTTATGGCTTGAGTTATTTTGTACCTTGCATGTCCCTTGAGGACCTGGATCAGGATTATGTCCCCAGGATTAGCAGACGAGATCTATCCCGAGATATAAGGGACATGAGCATTAGCAGGAGCAGGAGCAGAAACAGGAGCAGGTACTGGAGTAGTACCAGATCCAGAAGATGAGTGATCTCCGAGGATATCTTCTGAGTATATGCTTTATCCATACTCAGTAATTGCAGTTGTTTACTCTTATTTCTTGTCATCTTTATTCATGTATCTTGACTATTGTACCAGACTCATTATCAGGTTGTTCCCCGACTTATGTTTTATTGAGATTTGATATTGCTTTATATTCTGATATTGATGTATTCATTTCTGTGGATGAGATTAGTATATTAGACCTTATTATTGTTTTACAGCTTAAGTACATCCTGATGGGTCCATTAAATTGGATTTGCCCATCGGTGTGTGCTGCTGGCCATTGTCACGTGGCTAGTCCCTCGATATTTTGGGACTGGGGCATGATAATTCAGAGAACCTCGTACCTTATTATTTGCCCCGTATACTCAGATGGATTATTGTTTGCAATACTGTCCCTCCGTTGCGTACTCGATCGATTCAATGATAGCCACAACTTTAACGATGTTCCCTTGTGCGGGCGCAACCCCAGGCTAGCACGGCACCACGTCCCGATGGAAACGATCGTCCCGCGGGAGCGCTGGCGCGGTAATTCGTGCCTAGCGGAGACGGCGGATTCCTGCGGAAGATCGGGGCATGACAAGTACGTGGGTACGTCCAGCCTACGCCATAACATCGGCGGTAGAACACTGTCTAGGTCATTAATATCTAGATATCAATAATACTAATAGAACTAGTTCTATCATGTACTCAATCACAATAATCTAAAAACAGAATGAATAAGAAAGATAAACCAAATAACATTCTAAAGGAATGAAACTAGACATGATATGAAATAAGAAGCACTAGCCAAGATCTCTACAATTGTCACCTCTAGGTCCACAGCGTAATAGGAGTCTTATCTATAGCATCACTCTGAAATTTTAAAATGTAGAGCACAACAATAACTGAAAAATATTATCCAGTCAGGATTGGAGCAAAGCGAATAAACTAACAACAGTTCCAATTAAATTGATAAAGACTGAAAAATTTGGATAGATTGTTCCGCTGCACTTTATTCACCCCCTCCCCCCTCTAGAGTTGTCACACCCCAGTCCCAAAATATCGAGGGACTAGACACGTGGCAATGGCCAACAGTACACACCGATAGACAAACCCAATTTAATGGATCCACCGGGGCGTACTTAAGCTGTAATATAACAATAAGGTCTACTAATCTCATCCACAAAATGAACACAACAATAAAAACAAAAGGAAAATAGAAAACATCATCAGTCACAAGTAAATAAAATTGGGGAACAACCCGATAATAAGTCTGTTACAATTGCCATTAAACAAGAATTTAAAAGAGTTTAATTGCACCAAGATTGAGCATAGAAGAAACATATACTCAGGAGAAATCCTCTGCAATCACCTCGTCCTCGGTTTCTGGTTCTGCTCCAACGTATGCACCGGTTCCTGCTTCTGCACCTGCTAATGCTCCGGTCCCGTATACCTCGGGATAGATCTCGTCTGCTAATCCTGGGGACATAATCCGGATCCAGATCCTCAGGGGACATAGCAAGGTACAAAATAAACTCATGCCAAAAAGCAATGTAGCAATAAATGAAATAATAGGGTAAACTATATAACTAGCTAAATGATATGCAAGTGAGAGTTCTAATCATACTCGGGCTGAGACCACTATAGGATCTGTGTCGGAGAAACCCATAGTAGTATTTTCTCGAAGGGACAGTACATGTGTCAAAGCTCTGTGTCAGAGTCTAAGACACCTCCAGATAACAATATATATATAATCAGCCTTTTGTATGGTAAATCTTTCCCCACCCCATGTAATTACACGTCTCATGTCCATGACACGCAAGATCATATCTAATGCAGCAAGTCAAAATAAGATCTAAGCATATGAATAAAGTATATGTCATAAACATGTATCCTATACATAATCATCATGAATATCTCAGAAAGATTCTGTCTCATGAATAGTGTCAGGTGTTCTAGGTATGACGTATTTGATAATGCAAGCACGAGAAGTATAGGGTCTCGGTATCCATGTCTAGGTGACGTTACACAACTCCGCATACGGTGTTGGCACCCGAATATTAATCGGACGCTAAGTAAAGTCATACGGTCCTAGGTTAAGCATGTACAATAATTAATTAAGTCAAAGAAATAAGTAACTAAACTGCAAGGTTGGCAAGGTACACTTGCCAGGGGTTCTGGCTCCAACTATATCTCTGGTCTCAGTGGGATTTACTGGTACTCCTCCGGTTGCTGAAATAACCATAACCATCAGATTCAGAAAATATCAAATAGCTAGAAACGCTTGTGTTCTTGAGTCCAATTTGGACATAGGAGCAAAAATGACAGTTTCTGGTCAAAGCGGGGTCCACATGTGGGCCGCTTTCCACCGAAAAAGGTATCAGGAACAATGGTCTCCAAATTCGCCAAACTTAGTGTCAACAAGTCTAGAACGATGATACGAACCCAACAGAACTTTCAGAATTGAATTCCGATAAGCCGATCACAAAATCGCCCGTCAAGTGGAGCCGCGGGACCCACGATACGCGATTTTGTCAACGTTCTCAGAATCGAACCAAACTTGAGTCACAGGACCAGCGTATTGCTACGAGTCCGATGGCGCAAGTTTTGTTTCGATCCGACGTGTGTACACGAAGTTACAATGTATTCTAGAACAGGCCGATACGGGGCGTTGTCGGCGGATACGCGTTGATTCCGATGTGCACGCACATCCAAATCAACTTCTGCGAAATCTTGCATGTCCGTATCAATGGCACGCACCTTTTGGTGAAGACCGCACGCAACCAAGTTGTCCCGTTTGGCGGGGCACACTCAGTTTCGGAGAAAAATGGGGTATTTATTTTCCTATTTTTGAATCGCGGTTCGCGATCGCCACAGGATGCGACACACCGAGCGGGTTATACGGACATCGAGAGGGTTATGCAGTCTATGCGTCACAACAGACGGAACAGAAAATGGGGCAGTGAGGAGAGAGAAAGGGGTACCTGAACAGGGCTCCACGGAAACCGGGATTTCTCGTATCCGCGAGGCGACACGATACAACACTGTGTCTGGGTTAGAGTTTTGACAGCTTGCCGGAGCTTCACAGGAGCTGGAGGAGGGGCTGGAGGTATCTACGGCGGAGGGCGGCGCTGGTGTCATCGGCAGAGGACATGGCGGAGGTCGTCGGGCTCTGGCGGAGGAGCTCTGGGTAGATGGCCACGGCTCGGGGCGACTAGGGCACGGCTGGGTAGGCTGAGCTGGCCGGGGCTCGGGGTGTTGAAGTGCTGTGGGGAGGTCGGAGGGTGGCGGAGCTCTGGGAGGCGGAGATGGCAGAGCTGCTCTGTCTGGGGTCGCCGAAGAAGACGGCTGGGCTCAGTCGGTGGTGGTCGAGGGGTTAAAGGAGCGGCAGCCGGAGGAGGAGAGGATGGGTTTATATAGGGTTAGAGGGAGGAGGACGACTGGGGGTTCGAGGAAGATGAAGGGGAAGCGGCGGAGGGCGTTGAGCGGAGGAGAATCGTTGGGTCGCCGACAGCCACGACGGCGAAAACGGCCGCCGGGAAGGGGAGGAGTCGGGAAGAAGAGGGGTTTGGGGGTTAGGGTTTCAGGCGGGTTAACGGGTCCGGGTCGGTTTCAATTCGGATCCAACCCGACCCGTTAAGAATTTGGGTTCGGTTCGGTTCGGTTTAGCACGGTTCGGGTTGGTTTGGTTCAATTAAACCGGGTTTAATTCTAGGGTTTAATTTGGTTTACTTAAAACTTAGTGTTTAGGTTTTTAAAAATATTTTCGGGTTCCAATAAATTCCCGAAAAATTATCCTATGTCTAATTTTTTATTTTACACCTAAAAATATTATTTTTATAATATTTTAATATTATTTAATAATATTTAAAAATTGTTTAATTATAAAATATCTTAGTTTAATTAATTAAAAACCCTAGAAATGTCCAGAAAATTATGAAAATTCATTTTAAAAATTCCTGAAAAATCAGGAGATTTACAATCTACCCCCTTAAGAGGATTGCGTCCTCACAATCAAAGAATAACCGGTCAACAGAGATGACACGGTTGCAAATATTATTCGAAGCACATCACGATTAAGAAGATTCAAGGATGAGGGTTTAAGCAAAACACATAGGGAATCATTTCCCTATGCAATGGAAGTTATTCGAATTCCAGAGTGCAGGAAATCTAGAAACTACAGTTTAGAAAAACTAGGTTATCACTTATAAAATACTAGGTTATCAATTATTAGCAAGTTCAAAACTACCAGGTTAAGGCTAAGGTCACGAACCAATAGGCACGAACTAAAGCAATGCTAGAAACGGATAACTATAAAAAACTTACGCGTATTAGCTAATCCACGAGTCTGCGCGTTCTTCAAAGTCATCGTGAAAGCTTGTCCGCGTCCTTGCATTTGATTCCTCTGTTGCTGCTGAGCCTGCTGGAAGAGTAGTGCCTGGGGTATCAAAGGTGGCCTCGGCTGATACCCTCCTGGAGCTGGTGGTATGACTCCTTCAACTCCCGTTTGCGGTGCTCCCAATGCTGGATAGGATGGCCTCGGTACTGGTAACGCTTGTTGGTTAACCATTGGTGCTCCTTCTCGACGCTCAAGGCATTCCCTCAATAAATGTTGACTTGGATCCGCAAGCTAAACATAATCTCCTTTTGCGTCTGCACTCGTTCTCAATATGGCCTCGCTTGCGACAATATTGATAGACAGGTAGTGCCTGTGGAGATGCTCCTGGTGGCTGGTGCATGTGAGGTCTTTTTACAACTTCTTCCTGTAGTGCTCTGGCTAGTGCTGATGTGGAAGTCCGTTTCAGACTGGTCTCTCTCCTGGTGACGCGCTCCATGTGTCACGCCCCGGTCCCGCAGGGCCGTTCGTCCTCGCTTTGGTCCCTTTCGGAACCGACCGTCCTCACTCGGACGTGATGCCGTGCAAGCCTAAAGTGCGCTTGCACAAGGCCAAAGCTTTGAACAAGGGCAAGTAAGCTATTCGATACTGAAGCAGCGGCACATAATGCAGAAAAGTAAAGAACACAATGGCATATGTAAATAGGCTCTTTTATTGATATTCACAAATGTTACAAGCGGCACATGGCCGAGGTTACAATTCGCTCAAGCACTCTTCTCTCGATTACAATGATACCGTTCCATACATTATGTCCCTTTATACAAAAGCAACTCAAAGCAGGCACAACTCGATGCGGCTCCAGGCATCGACTCCAGATTTCCGGTTCCTTGGGATGAGGCACGGCTATCGCTTTCCGAACGAACGAGCACCTGAGAACAAGCAAACTGTTGGTGGGTCAGCACTTTATGCAAGTACTGGTGAGATAAAACAACTGAACAGAAGCTACACACCCTGATACCCACACTAAGTAATCATGTGGGAAAATATTGCATTACTAGTGATCTTGCTAGTTTTACCTAAGTTCATTTCATGCAGTTCAGAACTATAGTCAGATTACATCTTTGAAAACATAACTTGAAAACAGTTTGCATAACGAAACTATAAGCATACGAATCGGGACAGTGCTCTATCGTGTAGTGCGCAGCATGTATTGTGCAACACAAGTCTAACTCTTAGGGGCAAAGCTTAACTAGCATACGGATCATATCGAATCAAGGCAACGTATCAAGTGGACTATCATTTAATCAAGCACACAAATAGAACTATCAATCAGAGGTCGGTCCCCGAGAAACTCAGGATCGGTAGCGGTAAACCAGCTAACCAATGACTCCTTTATCTGATGCTATTAGCAGCTGTGACTCATGGCTGCACATTACTGCCGAAGCAGCCGTAACCAAGGTTCAGCTCTGCACTAATAGCCATTGTCCGACCGATGCAATGCATGAAGCACTAACATATAATCTCTACGATGCAGACAAAATGAACGAGCAGACTTAAGCACAAACTTATATTTCTTACCCCATAGCCGAACGGTTATCCCTGCAGCAGACACACAAGTTAGCCACATTTGCATATTCATAACTTATGTATCAAAACACTTGGTGTCATAAATCAATAGGTATGCAAGAAGGTAAACCTAGTATGCGCCCTTCTATATGACGGTCCTGAGAAACTCATTGATGGACAACAACAACACCCCCCTAGATCCTTTCGGAACGGAACATCAGGGTGCTCTACAATCCCTTCCGGACCGACCGATTCCCAGTGCCCCAGGAATCGACCGAGAGACTATTACCTTGTGCACAAGTTGTCCGAGACCAATGCAACAATCACATTCACATTCACAAGCACTTAACAATCTAATAGCCACACCCCCCTGGAACCCGAAGGCACGGAACATCAGGGCGGACTATTAGACTATACTCTTCTTCTTATTCAAGCAAACACATCTTTTCACATATCTAATAGCACACCCCCCTGGAACCCGAAGGCATGGAACATCAGGGTGCACTATTAGTCTATGCATATACGGATCAAAGGCAGCAGTTCGATATAGCAAAACAGACAAGCAAAACATATTTTTGATAAGCACGATTGATTCTTATTTAACATGCAAAAACTATCTCTTTCTTTCTTAGCATAAACAGGGAACATATTTCAGGCGATTCGTTTACTTATCTTCTTAGCATGGCAAGAGTTCGTTTAAGCTGTGTCGGTGTTTCTAAGCATACAACATTTCTTATATCTCTTTAGCATGGCAATGGTTCTATCCCATTCTGACAAGCATTTCCATTTCTCTTAGTTAGGCAACAGATTTTTTTCAGTGACAAGCTATGTGAGTTCTCTTATTAGCATACTGGGTCGGTTCTATCATACTTCTTATGAAAACATTCTTCTTAAGCAAACAAGCATTCAAAAACTCAGATTCATTATTAAGTCGTGCAAGAATCAGAGAATGTAGTTCTGCCCACTCACCTTGATTATTCGGTCGGGAACTCTCCGAGAAGACTTCCGTTCGAGCAAGCCAGGCGATCTCACTTGTACGTAGCGTCGACGCGAAGCGGGGCGCTACATACTTACCCACTAACAAAAAGTTTCGTCCTCGAAACTTCAAGGATAAACTTTTCGAAAACACAGAGCAGCGATAGTCCTCATCCCTCACCATCCCAAATCAAAACTCAGCAATCTTCTCAAATCATAAATCACATCTCAAACAATGAAAACCAAATCCAGAAAAAACTTTTACTGGCACTTTGAGAATATTTACGGACTCATTGTATGGAATGTTCACTGCATCTCACATCAGGCACATCTCAGAGTTGGAAGCAACGGAATGGGCAAGGAATCGAGTCGCTCTGATACCATTATGTCACGCCCCGGTCCCGCAGGGCCGTTCGTCCTCGCTTTGGTCCCTTACGGAACCGACCGTCCTCGCTCGGGCGTGATGCCGTGCAAGCCTAAAGTGCGCTTGCACAAGGCCAAAGCTTTGAACAAGGGCAAGTAAGCTATTCGATACTGAAGCAGCGGCACATAATGCAGAAAAGTAAAGAACACAATGGCATATGAAAATAGGCTCTTTTATTGATATTCACAAATGTTACAAGCGGCACATGGCCGAGGTTACAATTCGCTCAAGCACTCTTCTCTCGATTACAATGATACCGTTCCATACATTATGTCCCTTTATACAAAAGCAACTCAAAGCAGGCACAACTCGATGCGGCTCCAGGCATCGACTCCAGATTTCCGGTTCCTTGGGATGAGGCACGGCTATCACTTTCCGAACGAACGAGCACCTGAGAACAAGCAAACTGTTGGTGGGTCAGCACTTTATGCAAGTACTGGTGAGATAAAACAACTGAACAGAAGCTACACCCCCTGAAACCCACACTAAGTAATCATGTGGGAAAATATTGCATTACTAGTGATCTTGCTACTTTTACCTAAGTTCATTTCATGCAGTTCAGAACTATAGTCAGATTACATCTTTGAAAACATAACTTGAAAACAGTTTGCATAACGAAACTATAAGCATACGAATCGGGACAGTGCTCTATCGTGTAGTGCGCAGCATGTATTGTGCAACACAAGTCTAACTCTTAGGGGCAAAGCTTAACTAGCATACGGATCATATCGAATCAAGGCAACGTATCAAGTGGACTATCATTTAATCAAGCACACAAATAGAACTATCAATCAGAGGTCGGTCCCCGAGAAACTCAGGATCGGTAGCGGTAAACCAGCTAACCAATGACTCCTTTATCTGATGCTATTAGCAGCTGTGACTCATGGCTGCACATTACTGCCGAAGCAGCCGTAACCAAGGTTCAGCTCTGCACTAATAGCCATTGTCCGACCGATGCAATGCATGAAGCACTAACATATAATCTCTACGATGCAGACAAAATGAACGAGCAGACTTAAGCACAAACTTATATTTCTTACCCCATAGCCGAACGGTTATCCCTGCAGCAGACACACAAGTTAGCCACATTTGCATATTCATAACTTATGTATCAAAACACTTGGTGTCATAAATCAATAGGTATGCAAGAAGGTAAACCTAGCATGCGCCCTATCTATATGACGGTCCTGAGAAACTCATTGATGGACAACAACAACACCCCCTAGATCCTTTCGGAACGGAACATCAGGGTGCTCTACAATCCCTTCCGGACCGACCGATTCCCAGTGCCCCAGGAATCGACCGAGAGACTATTACCTTGTGCACAAGTTGTCCGAGACCAATGCAACAATCACATTCACATTCACAAGCACTTAACAATCTAATAGCCACACCCCCCTGGAACCCGAAGGCACGAAACATCAGGGCGGACTATTAGACTATACTCTTCTTCTTATTCAAGCAAACACATCTTTTCACATATCTAATAGCACACCCCCCTGGAACCCGAAGGCACGGAACATCAGGGTGCACTATTAGTCTATGCATATACGGATCAAAGGCAGCAGTTCGATATAGCAAAACAGACAAGCAAAACATATTTTTGATAAGCACGATTGATTCTTATTTAACATGCAAAAACTATCTCTTTCTTTCTTAGCATAAACAGGGAACATATTTCAGGCGATTCATTTACTTATCTTCTTAGCATGGCAAGAGTTCGTTTAAGCTGTGTCGGTGTTTCTAAGCATGCAACATTTCTTATATCTCTTTAGCATGGCAATAGTTCTATCTCATTCTGACAAGCATTTCCATTTCTCTTAGTTAGGCAACAAATTTTTTTCAGTGACAAGCTATGTGAGTTCTCTTATTAGCATGCTGGGTCGGTTCTATCATACTTCTTATGAAAACATTCTTCTTAAGCAAACAAGCATTCAAAAACTCAGATTCATTATTAAGTCGTGCAAGAATCAGAGAATGCAGTTCTGCCCACTCACCTTGATTATTCGGTCGGGAACTCTCCGAGAAGACTTCCGTTCGAGCAAGCCAGGCGATCTCACTTGTACGTAGCGTCGACGCGAAGCGGGGCGCTACACCATGTGTCGGGCTGCAGCAAGGACGTCCGAGTAAGATATAGGTACAACGGATCCAATTAGTTTTTGTAGCTCAAAGTTTAGTCCGTCGAAGAACTTCTTAGCCTTCTCTTCTTCTGTCGGAATCAAGGTTAGGGCAAAGCGACTCAAACGAATTAATTCTGCGTTGTATTCTTCCACTGTCATATTATCTTGAGTAAGGCGATTGAACTTGTCCCGAAGTTCTGATCGAGCGATGGCTGGAATGTACATCTCCTGAAAGAGTCTGGAAAACTCTTTCCAAGTGACTCGGTCTGGTCCGAGCCGTGTCTCCTCAGATAGGCACCAGTGATATGCATTGTCTGTCAACTGCATTCTAACGGCAGTCATCCAACGTTCTCTTGGAAGCTCAGCTGCTTCTAATTGATGTTGAGTGTTGGTGAGCCACTCATGAACTTCAGTGGGCTCCTCCTTGCCTGAAAAGGTACGAGGCTTCAGCTGGCGAAAATTGGTGATAGAGCCCGTCGTTGGCCGTCGAAATGGTAGGTTTGCCTGCTCTAGTGCAGTTACTAGGCTATGCCTCAAGTTCTCCGCTTCGTGACGTTGAGCCTCTTGTTGAACCTGCTGTTGGTCTTGCATCATTGTATAAAACATTTGGAACATCTGCTGTCCATCCATAACTTGTCCTACTGGGATCGGTGGAACGAACTGCGGAGGAGGTGGGATGTCATCACGCCGGAACCTGGAAGTATGCTGGCCCGCTTGATTGCTTTGAGCTGATTGTCCTAGGTTTTCTGGTGTCACTCCTTCATCATAGGTAACCACAGCATCGTATGGTGTACCCAAGGGATTCTCATCTCCGATTCTTGGATCCATTATTCTGCATCAAAAATAAACTTATAAGAGGCGCACAGGAATCATGGCAGGATGCAAGTCGAATAAATTTGAATCCGATATAGATGTCAAGAACGTTTCAAGCAAGTGGATGAGATCCTAAAAACTTATCCTATTCTTATTGCAGGACTGTTCGGTCCCTAAGTTGAAACTGAATAATTTAGTCGTTGACCTGCATGGGCCACCACAAAAACCATGTCACGCCCCAGTCCCAAAATATCGAGGGACTAGACACGTGGCAATGGCCAGCAGCACACACCGATGGACAAACCCAATTTAATGGATCCATTGGGGCGTACTTAAGCTGTAATATAACAATAAGGTCTACTAATCTCATCCACAGAATGATCACATCAATAACAACAAAAGGAAAATAGAAAACATCATCAGTCACAAGTAAATAAAATTGGGGAACAACCCGATAATAAGTCTGTTACAATTGTCATTAAATAAGAATTTAAAAGAGTTTAATTGCACCAAGACTGAGCATAGAAGAAACATATACTCAGGAGAAATCCTCTGCAATTACCTCGTCCTCGGTTCCTGGTTCTGCTCCAACGTATGCATCGGTTCCTACTTCTGCACCTGCTAATGCTCCGGTCCCGTATACCTCGGGATAGATCTCGTCTGCTAATCCTGGGGACATAATCCGGATCCAGGTCCCCAGGGGACATAACAAGGTACAAAATAACTCATGCCAAAAAGCAGTGCAGCAATAAATAAAATAATAGGGTAAACTATATAACCAGCTAAGTGATATGCAAGTGAGAGTTCTAATCATACTCGGGCTGAGACCACTATAGGATCTATGTCGGAGAAACCCATAGCAGTATTTTCTCGAAGGGACAGTACATGTGTCAAAGCTCTGTGTCAGAGTCTAAGACACCTCCAGATAACAATATATATATATATATAATCAGCCTTTTGTATGGTAAATCTCTTCCCACCCCATGTAATCACACGTCTCATGTCCATGACACGCAAGATCATATCTAATGCAGCAAGTCAAAATAAGATCTAAGCATATGAATAAAGTATATGTCATAAACCTGTATCCTATACAGAATCACCATGAATATCTCAGAAAGATTCTGTCTCATGAATAGTGTCAGGTGTCCTAGGTATGACGTACTTGATAATGCAATCACGAGAAGTATATGGGCTCGGTATCCATGTCTAGGTGGCGTTACACAACTTCGCGTACGGTGTTGGCACCCGAATATTAATCGGACGCTAAGTATAGTCACACGGTCCTAGGTTAAGCATGTACAATAATTAATTAAGTCAAAGAAATAAGTAACTAAACTGCAAGGTTGGCAATGTACACTTGCCTGGGGTTCTGGCTCCAACTGTATCTCTGGTCTCAGTGGGATTTGCTGGTACTCCTCCGGTTGCTGAAATAACCATCATCATCAGATTCAGAAAATATTAAATAGCTAGAAACGCCTGTCCTTGAGTCCAATTTGGACACAGGGGCAAAAATGACAGTTTCTGGTCAAAGCGGGGTCCACATGTGGGCCGCTTCGCACCGAAAAACATGTCAGGAACAATGGTCTCCAAATTTGCCAAACTTAGTGTCTACAAGTCCAGAACGATGATACGAACCCAACGGAACTTCCAGAATTGGATTCCGATGAGCCGATCACAAAATCACCCGTTAAGTGGAGCCGCGGGACCCACGATACTCGATTTTGTCAACGTTCTCAGAATCGAACCAAACTTGGGTCACAGGACCAGCGTATTGCTACGAGTCCGATGGCATAAGTTTTGTTTTGATCCGACGTGTGTACACGAAGTTACAACGTGTTCCAAAGCAGGTCGATATGGGGCGTTGTCGGCAGATACGTGTTGATTCCGGTGTGCACGCACATCCAAATCAACTTCTGCGAAATTATGCATGTCCGTATCAACAGCAAGCACCTTTCGGTGAAGACCGCACGCGACCAAGTCATCCCGTTTGGCGGGGCACACTCAGTTCCGGGGGGAAATAGGATATTTATTTTCCTGTTTTTGGATCGCGGTTCACGATCACCACAGGATGCGACACACTGAGCGGGTTGCATGGGCATCGAGAGGGTTACGCAGTCTACGCGTCACAATAGACAGAACAGAAAATGGGGCAGTGAGGAGAGAGAAAGGGGTACCTGAACAGGGCTCCGCGAAAATCGGGATTTCTCGTGTCCGCGAGGCGACACGATACAATACTGTGTCTGGGTTAGGGTTTCGACAGCTTGCCGGAGCTTCACCGGAGCTGGAGGAGGGGCTGGAGGTATCTGCGGCGGAGGGCGCACTACTAGGAAAAGCGGGATTAACGACGTATTTTAGCGACTCCTGGTATAAACGTTGTTAAATCAGCGACTCCATTAAAAACGTCGCTAAACGTCACTAAATAGCGACATTTAGAGACGTTCAGCGACTTTTATTAAGATTTTAAAAGATGAGTCGGTATAAGTTCAATTAAGGTCGCTAAACGTCGCTAATTTATCTGTTTTAGCGACGTTTAGCGTCGTAATTAGCGACGTATGTGTCAAAAATATTTTGCAACGTGTTTAGCGACAACTTTGGCGTCGCTAAATTAAAAGTTAGCGACGTTTTTATTGGACGTCGCTAAACGTCGCTAATTTTTGGTTAATTAGGGCTCAGATTCTTTTCCCCCATTTGTCGAAAATTTTGAAAGTTATCGATTTCCCCCGCCCCCCCTCTCCGGTGACCGGCTCTCCACGGCTGCGGGTACTCCGGCACCCCCTCTTCCTCCTCGAGCTCTAGGTTATTTCTCTCTCTCTCTCTCTCTCTCATGTGACACTGACACAACTGATGACTGGACAGACACGACACACGCACAGACACAATACACGTACACAGACACGACACACCCAGACAGACACACACGACGCACACACACACACAGACGCAGATACACACACACACACACACTCACACAGACACTGACATGGGACTGATTTACACAGGGAGTCGGGTTCTTTACTGTGTCTTCACTGTATGTGCATTGTGTTGGCACTGATACCTCAGTGTATCAGTCAGTGGAGAGCTTGTTGTTTTACATGAAGGTAGGGCTATGTTGAGCTTAGTGTATCAGTGAGCTTAGTGTATCAGTGAGTTTAGTTTAGTGTATCAGTGAGTGAGTGAGTGAGTAAGTTCAGTGACTTTATATTTTTGTGTGAGGGAGGGAAAGCTCGGGCCGTAAAACTGTGCATCAATATACCAGTGTATCAGGGGAGAATCGGTTTCACTATGGTGTGCACAGTGTGCCTCGACCACACTGTATATCAGTGTACTAGTGGTCGAGGGGGATCGGGTTGAAGAGCTTGCGATGAGCAGCAACGTAGAGTCAGCCTCGAGAAGGAGCAGTCATTGTACCCAGAAATGCACAGGGGTGTTCGTACAGTCAGTGACAAAAGAGATGTACAACTTTATGAAGGGGATGCACAGCAAGGTAGCTAACTGCAATAGCAGCAGCAGTTTAAGATGGGTTAGCATGAGTTATTGGGTAGAAGTTAAGGGTATCAGTTTAGTATTAAATTAGTACATAGTTAGTGTAGTTAAATAGTTACTTACTGATATACTTGATTTTGTTAATAGTTAGCTAAGTAACTATATGTCCTAGTAAGCATTGTATACAGTAAAGAACCCAAGCTTTTACCAATAGTATAAAATATTAAAAAACTAAGAGACTTGGCCTCTTTTCAGTTGTTTTGAATATTGCTTATTTTAGACTTTGATAAATGAAAGTATGTATTATATCAGTTATGATTTTTATAGTACGGTTAAGTTATGAAGTTAGGTGATAAACCACTGTATGTAATGATTTATATGATACATACTATCATTTTTGCAGAAGTATCTAGAAATGGATATGAATTACTATCTGCGTCATCGTTCGTGGATGTACAACCGTCATCCTGATGATATGTACGGTGTGCGGGATAAATTTATTGAGGGTGTACAGCAGTTCCTGCAGTTCGCCAAGGCTTTCCCTCAGTACATGGACGGTACCAAAATTAAGTGTCCGTGTGTGAGATGTCGCAACAGGAAATATCATCCAGAAGTGGAAGTTACATATCATTTATACTCGAAGGGCTTCATGCCGAATTACTATCAGTGGATCGCGCACGGAGAACTTGTATCTCTAGCATCGGAGTCGGAGCCCTATGTGGAGCCATATATGGATGTCCAAGACCACGATGCTTACGACGACGGGTTGGTGAACATGGTTTATGATGCGGCGGGGCCTAGTTTCAATCCGGACAATTATGATGCGACGGGACCTAGTTTCAATCCGGACAATTATGATGCAGCTGAGGAGGCACCGAATGCCGATGCTGCAAAGTTTATGGAGTTGCTGGAGAATGCAAGAACTCCACTATATCCTGGTTGTGAGGATCATTCACCGTTGGAGGTGGTTACAAGATTATTGAGCATCAAGTCCGATTTTAACATGTCGCAAGAATGCTATAATCGACTGCTCGATTTGATTATAGAGATCTTGCCCGAGAGTGCAAAGTTGCCTAAAGACTTCTATCTGATGGAGAAGCATGGAAGCACTTTGATCGAGAGTATCCACATTTTGCCGAGGAAGCGCGTAATGTCAGATTGGGGCTCTGCTCTGACGGTTTTATCCCATTCGGACTTTCGGGCTCCCAGTTTCGTGTTGGCCTGTGATCGTCACTCCTTATAATCTACCGCCTTGGATGTGCATGAAGACTCCATATATGTTCGTAACCGTTATTATTCTGGGTCCGAACAATCCGAAGAGGAACATCGATGTGTATTTACAGCCTTTGATAGATGAGTTGAATCAGCTGTGGGAAGTAGGTGCCAACACGTACGATGTTTCTAGAAAGCAGAATTTTCAGATGAGGGCAGCACTTATGTGGACCATCAACGACTTTCCGGCCTATGGAATATTATCGAGATGGAGCACCCATGGTCGTCTCTCATGTCCATATTGCATGGACCGTTCTCAGGCTTTCCGTTTGAAACATGGAGGCAAACCGTGCTTCTTCGATTGTCATCGACAATTTTTGCCGAAGGATCATCCGTACCGGAGGAACCGGAATGCTTTTCGTGCGGGAGTTGTGGAGAAGGCCAATCCACTGCCAAGGTGGCCCGGATGCACGATATGGGAAGAGGTAAAAGATTTACCAAGTGCTATCGAAGAGCCTGCTAAGGGGTACAAGTGTGACGGATTTGGTCGCACCCATAACTAGACGAAGAGGGGTATATTCTGGGATCTGCCATATTAGAGCACCAATCTGATCAGACATAACCTTGATGTCATGCATATCGAGAAGAATGTGTTTGATAACATAATTAATACTGTAATGGAGGTAAAGGGGAAGACGAAAGATAATCCGAAGGCCAGGTTAGACTTTGAAGAAATATGTAGACGTCCTGCATTGCATTTGATAGAGGAGGGGAATGGAAAGTTAAAGCAACCTAAGTCAGTTTTCTCATTGGATAAAGAGGATAAAGGTAGACTTTGTAGGTGGATTCAGGGTCTAAAGTTTCCAGACGGGTACGTGTCGAACTTGAGAAGATGCGTCGACCTCAAGGAGAACAAACTGGTGGGTATGAAGAGCCACGATTATCACGTATTCATGGAGAGGTTAATTCCGATTGTATTTCGGAAATTCTTACCGCAGGTCGTTTGGGACCCATTGACAGAGCTGAGTATATTCTTCAGAGATCTTTGTTGTACTAAGTTGCTCGTCGATCGTCTAGAAAAGCAAGAGAGGGACATTGCGGTAACACTATGTAAGCTCGAGAAGGTGTTTTCTCCTGGATTCTTCGACTCTATGGAGCATTTGCCAATTCATCTTTCCTATGAGGCACGTATTGGTGGTCCTGTCGGTTATCAGTGGATGTACCCCTTCGAGCGCCATCTGAATCACCTAAAGAGAAAGGTAAAAAATAAGTCACGGGTTGAAGGCTCTATTTGTGAAGCTTATGTTCTCGAGGAGATTACAAACTTTTGCTCGACGTATTTCAAACCGCATGTTGCTACTAATAGGACGAAAGCTCCCAGAAACGACGACGCATATCAGGAATCTAATGATGCAATACTCAAAGTATTCAATGCGTCCAGAAAGCCTTCGGAAAAAATGAAGAAGAGATATTTGAATGACGATGAGCTAAGGGCTGCTCAATTGTATATATTACTCAATTACGACGAGGATGAAGTGGAGAAGCTAGAGGGGTAAGTAATTAATACGTCCACGTTTATATCATCTCAATGTAATAGTATAAGATATTATTATGCTACTAATCAGCAGTTGCTTCATTGTTTTTCAGCACATATAATGATGAGTTGAGGTCGGTTAGACCCTACATAACAGACGAAGAAGTAGAACAAGATATGAGATGCCATTTTCCTTCTTGGTTGAGAGCATATGTAAGATGCTTGGTAATTACTTTTTATTTCTGCACTTGCAAAACAAATAACTTACTATCGCTACTTTGGTATTTAGGTCGATCGTCTAATATCACCCGAGACTGAATCTATTAGAACTCTAGCCAAGGGACCAATTACTGCCGTAAAAATATGGCCAAATTTCTGTGTGAATGGGTTCAGGTTCAAGTCAACAAATGCTCCTATCAGAGACAGCTTTCTGGATCTTGATTCCACGAAAAACAGTGGTTTGTGTATCAAATCTTTAAACTACAAAGACGTCAATCCGGGCAATGATTTTTTTGGCATCTTACGAGAGATTGTGGAGTTGACATATAATTATGGCACAGAACATGCTAATATCGTGCTATTCAGGTGTGAATGGTTCGATCCGATTCAAGATCAATGTTGGAAAATTGACAAGCATGGCCTTGTGGATATAAACTACAAGCGTAGATATCAAGGCTACGAACCATTTGTCCTATCAAGTCAGGCTCAGCTCGTGTACTTCACAACTTATCCTAGACGGGGGACAGCGAGGTCGGATTGGTGGGCAGTATGCAAGACTAAAGCTAGAAATACCTTTGACATTGACGAAATAGCTTATCAGGAGGACGATCTACCTCTTGTAACAAATATTGTAGATGTGGACTCAACGGAAGTTACTCATTATACGAGTAATAATGTAGAAGATGTAGAATTATCCGAAGAGGACGACAAAGTAGATGAAAGTGAAGACGAGGAAGAGGAAGAGCATGACGACGAAGGCGAACAAGATGAATTTTCTGAAGATGATTGAAAATAAAAAATATTACATGTAGAATGTAACTATATTTTGACGAAGATGAATTTGACTGTATTACTTTACTTTGTGTTAATTTTAATATAACTTAGGCAATTATCGAGTTTCCAAACCTTTTCTAGGCCGAATATCTCAGGCTGCGTGAGCGGGCGACTGCTAGTGCACCTACACCTGGAGAGGCTGGTACTTCGTCACAGCCCGCTCCATCTCCGTCGGCGGACGACCTGTGGGTGACCGCAGCTGGTGGTCTCCAGAGGGGTACGTACTACGGTACGGGCTCCTATGGCGCCCTGGTTGCGACGTAGTCATCTAGGGCCTCCCCGACAGCTGCGCATTCCACACACCCCTCGCAGTCGCAGCCCTCGCAGTCGTCGGCCAGAGTCCAGGAGGCCGTTGACCGTCAGATTGCGTCTCTCCGTGACGACTTGCTGCTAAGTATGGAGGAGCAGTCCCGGTCCCAGCCGCAGGCGGATGATCCGATGCTCATCGCACGATTGGATATGCTCGACCGCAGCATGACGGAGCTACGGGATTGACAAATGATATTAGAGCCTCCAATGACCGCAACATCATGGAGCTGCAGGCGTCACAGCTATCGATGGGCGAGAAGCTGACGAGGATGCAGGATTCAATGGGTCATAGCAATACGAGGCTGTTATCTACCCTGGATTCTTACAACCAGCGACTCGCAGACTTGGAGCGGGCACGGCCTCCACCGACGTCACTGCCTTCTCCATCGACATCGGTGTCGATTCCACGGGACGAGTATGAGGAGTTCTTATCCTTCAAGCGCGCCGGTGGTCAGCCTCCTGCAGATCCGCAGTAGTATAGTTATTTTTATTATTATTTAGGATGCGATTGTATATTATGAATTATTGATACTTCAACAATAGGCATGATGTATGATGCTTCTTGTGGTCTTTAATTTTTTAGTTAATTTAATTGGATTATATAGTTATCTTGCATATCCACATTTAATTGGATTGGTACTTCAAAAATGCTTCTTGTGGTCTTTAATTTAATTGGATTATATAGTTATCTTGCATTCAACAAAATCTAACCGAAGATTGATCTGGATAAGACACTGGATCAGACCAAATCGGTTCAACCAGTAGATTAATCTAAGTAGCGACGTTTTTATTTTTTTTAACCAGTAGATTAATCTAAGTAGATTAATCTAACCAGAAGATTGATCTGGACAAGACACTGGATCAATTCCTTCTGGACACTATTTTTTTTTTAAATTAGCGACGTTTTTATCGACGTTTAGCGACGTCGCTAAATACGTCGCTAATTAGCGATGCAGTAACTAGTCGCTAAATACGTCGCTAATGACGTCGCTAAAAACGTCGCTATACGTCGCCAATTGCTGACATGGCAGAATAGCCATGTCATTAAAGACGTCGGTGTAACGTCGCTATAGAAGTCGCTAATCATTGACGTTTAGCGACTTTAATAAACGTCGCTATTTAGTGACTCGGAGTCGCTAAACGTCGCTAAATTTTGCGACACATTAAAGTCGCTAAAAACGTCGGTATAGCGACGTTTTTTTTTTTGCGACTTGGGTTTTTCCGACAACTTTATAACGTCGCTAATTACGTCGCTAAACCAAATTAGCGACGTCATTTGGTTTTTTAGCGACGTTTTTAGACGTCGCTAATTTGACTTTTTCTGGTAGTGGCGGCGCTGGTGTCGTCGACGGAGGACACGGCGGAGGTCGTCGGGCTCTGGCGGAGGAGCTCTGGGTAGATGGCCGCGGCTCGGGGCGGCTAGGGCACGGCTGGGTGGGCTGAGCTAGCCGGGGCTCGGGGTGTTGAAGAGCTGTGGGGAGGTCAGAGGGTGGCGGAGCTCTGGGGAGGCGGAGACGGTGGAGCTGCTCTGTCTGAGGTCGCCGGAGAAGACGGCTGGGCTCAGTCGGTGGTGGTCGAGGGGTTAAAGGAGCGGCAGCCGGAGGAGGAGGGGATGGGTTTATATAGGGTTAGAGGGAGGAGGACGGCTGGGGGTTCGAGGAAGATGAAGGGAAAGCGGCGGAGGGCGTTGAGCGGAGGCGAATCGTTGGGTCGCCGGCGGCCACGGCGGCGAAAACGGCCGTCGGGAAGGGGAGGAGTCGGAAAGAAGAAGGGTTTGGGGGTTAGGGTTTCAGGCTGGTTAACGGGTCCGGGTCGGGTTCAATTCGGATCCGACCCGACCCGTTAAGAATTTGGGTTCGGTTCGGTTCGGTTTAGCACGGTTCGGGTTGGTTTGGTTCAATTGAACCGGATTTAATTCTAGGGTTTAATTTGGTTTATTTAAAACTTAGTGTTTAGGTCTTTAAAAATGTTTCCGGGGTCCAATAAATTTCCGAAAAATTATCCTATGTCTAATTTTTCATTTTACACCTAAAAATATTATTTTTATAATATTTTAATATTATTTAACAATATTTAAAAAAAATTTAATTACAAAATACCTTAGTTTAATTAATTAAAAATCCTAGAAAAGTCTAGAAAATTATGAAAATCTATTTTAAAATTTTCTGAAAAATCAGGGGTTTAGAATCTGAAATTTTAAAATGTAGAGCACAACAATAACTGAAAAATGTTATCCAGTCAGGATTGGAGTGAAGCGAATAAACTAACAACAGTTCCAATTAAATTGATAAAGACTGAAAAATTTGGATAAATTATTCCGCTGCACTTTATTCACCCCCCTCCCCCCTCTAGAGTTGCCTTACAGTCCTACACCATACTTTCCATCTCCATCCCCGATTAGTGTTTGAATCCCCGTCCCCCACATTTCCGTTCGGGTTCAGTTTTTTATCCTACTCCCCGTCCCCGTTAAACAATGTACTTTTCGTCCTCGTCCCTGTTCCGTTATACTTCGAGGCTGGATTTTCTTGTCCCCATCCTATGTCTTGTTAAATTTTTTTTTATATATACTATAAGCTAAAAAAATTTATTTCATTCCAAATAAAATATATAAGACATGTTAATAAAATATTGTTTCCATAAAAAAAATATATACTACTATACAGAAAAAAATGATACAATACAACAAAAAAGAAATATTAATCCAACAAAAATATACAATTACTAAATAGAAGTTTACAATACAAAACAATAAAGAGAGAATGTTAACCCCATAAAAATATATTTCGAATAAAGGTCTATAGTTCCATACAACTAAAACATGTTGGTATAAGTAATCGGGGTCGGAGATTTACCGGGACTGGGAGTACTATACCATACCCGGTCCTGAATCCGATCGATTTTTTTTTTAATCTCCATCCCCTCTCCTCTCCCCATTTTTCGAAAGTGCACTGTTCACTATCTACATCCGTTGTTTGGTTACATAACACAAACTCAGCTGTGAAGTCACCGATGGGATGTCTACATTTATGTCCCCCTCCTAGACCTTATTCCACTTTCGAAAAAAAAATACAAGATGTGGGTTTGTGAAATGTGGAGGTCGAGACCGCGTCGGAGGAGCGGGCAAGATCGAAGTGGCCGGAGCCGCCTCGAGCTCGCCGTCGAGTGAGAGAGAGCCGGAGCCGTCGCGAGCTGGTGGGTGGGAGAGAAAAAAAAGAGAGAAAGAGAGTATAGGTAGGATTCGTGGGATGCCGCATTTTAGTAGTTTTTTTTAGTTTTAACTTTATTGTAAACACATAAATTTTTATGTACATAATTTTTTATTATTAGTTTTATTTAGTTAACTTTTAATTTTAAACACATAATTTTTATTATAATTAATAATAATAAATTTATTATAATTATTATTTTGTTAACTTTAAATTTTAAATTTTTTAATAATAATAATAATAATAATAATAATAGATGATATTAGAAATTTTAATAATAATAATAATAATAATAATAATAATAATAATAATAATAACAGTTGAAAATAACTTTACCATATTTAAAAGTGAAAAACTATATTATTTCTCAACTATCAATTCCAACAACTATCCAAACGAAAAAACTACAAAAGTTAATTTTTTAACTCAGTTTGAACAATTATCAAAACGAATGTACTCATAAAATATACATACACATAACGAATATACATAATGCATACACAAATTTTCTACTTTCAGATTTTTTTCAGATTTTTTATTTCGCTCTTCTGTCTGCGAATAAAACAGCCCCTAAAACCAAGTAACTCGGAAAAAAAAAAAAAAAAAAAAATCGCAGAAAGAACTTCCGGAGGAAAGTACATTTTAACAGAGAGAAATGGTAACGTCCCGTGACCATCTCTTTTTGCAGAGCCTTTGATTTCGTCCAGCAGTCAAATAGTTTTAAATACGCGGTATTCGAGGTGATTGTTGCAACACCAAAATCAATCACTGTAGATCATAAAATGACCGGGCGGTCCTTCTTATAGTGCCCACATCACCGGTCCCTTTTTACTTTGCCGGTCCAAGCAGTTAGTTATTTTATTATATTTTTTATATTGCAACTTTCACAAATAATTGGAATTAGGTTCTTCCCTTCCTTGCCCTGTTCTTCTTCACACCTCCCCCCCACAAACAATAATAACCACACCTCCCATTCCTCCCCCTTGTTTTTTCTCTCATCTTGAAACCCACCCAAAATAAATATATGTCTGATAAAAACCAATCCATACAAGAAGCAGAAGAAGATGATGATAGGATTCAAAATCAGCATCAACATCAGAAGAAGAAGAAGAGGAAGAAGAAGAAGGATGAAGAGGAGAAGAAGGGAGGGGCAAAGAACCTGATCCTTGTACCATTCAGGAAGTTTGAGAAGCTTTGCACAACAAGGAAGCAGAGGAGCACCAGACTGCCCCCATCACACCTCACTTCCTCAGAGGAGGAAGATTTTGTTCTTGGTAAGGGCTGCCACCCCAACTTGTGTTTCAGCCACCCAAGGGTGGATCTTGATTCACCAACCAGACCTGACCCAAATGTCAAGCCCTCATCCTATCATAACTTCTTGAGGTCCATGATTGAGAAAAATGATTTCTACTCTCCTGAATGTAATGTTCATGTATGAGGGCTGGTGGCCAAGTTGTTTTTATGGGTCACACATATATTGATTCATTGCGGGGATATGACGATGCTGTTGGTGTGAGTGAGTGAGAGACTTCATCTGGATATTATTCAAATTTTGTTATTGAGGACTCTTTGGGTCAGAATTGAGCCATTGATGGGATGTATAGGTTTGGGGAATAAGTGTATTGGGAATATTTTGTCTGTCGAGGTGCCGATATGTTTGTTGATATCTGTAAATCTCTTTATGTCAAATTTGTTTCTACAGTGGATTAAAAGTTTCAAAACTCTTCATTCTTATAATGTTGCAATTCTGGTGTTCATTAGTTTTTAATTTTTTATTTTTTTAATTTTTGAGTGTTATTGACTGATTAGTATAGCCTGAAGTTACAAGAATTATTTCACGTTCTGTATGAACAATAGGAAAGAAATGAATGTATTGCTACTATATGCTTCATTACACCACCCACTATCAATTTTATGATAGAAATGTGCTAACAGGGCAATGCCCTGCCTGATGCAGTCATCTAAGTGAATTACAGTAGGTTTTTTACATCGGTCGTAAAGAGGAAGATATACTTGCGCATTTCATGGATATTAAGACGAGGAAAACATATTATGTTTGGCATTTGGAAAGGGTCGTCCTTTGTTGGTACAGATACCGAATGACTGTTGTATGTTAACTTAGATGAAGATTTTCAGGGTTGCAGATTGAGACTTGCTACTTTGAAGTTTCAACACGGAACTTGGCAACAAGATAAGGATCTATCTGTTGTCATGTTTTCTTCATGAGAGGTGAGTACTACAGGATTACATTTTTGTAATAATTTTGGTTATAGTATCAATACGCATGCTAGCAGATAGCTTCCAAGTTTAAAAGGAAATTATATACTGTTATTTCTGAGGGTTTCTTCCTCGAAAGCACCATATAATGCTGAATATTTGATGACGAGACTTGCCAAGTTGTAAATTTTATCAGTTCTGAAGACTTTACCTGCTACCTTCTCATTTACTGGATCCATATGACCAAAACATTTGCTAACATAAAATGCAATATGTCATTTCAATAATACTTGTACATTATCTGCTAGCACAAAGTGTCATCTTTGCATTGAATTAGCTTTTATAGTTTCTCATGTATTATTGCTTCATACAGAGGACTGCATAGCCTTCAAATGATTTTTTCAAAACCTCTCTCCATGCTTTGTATCCAGTTGCTTCATTAGAATGTTAGGCTTCAGTGAGTTGATAATCAACATGTTTAATCACTGTCATCCTTGATTAAGTGTAGTGTTCTAAAAATCAGCCTGTTCATTCGCCTAGGTGCCCATAGGCCGAACCGAAAACTACCTATTTGGCGGTATTATGCCGGTATAATGTGGTTGTGCGTCCTGTTCGGCGCCTAGACGCCTTGTGCTGCTTATGCGTCCAGTGCGGTCTTATAATAGCTATCTTATTATTCATACAAAATGATAGTTTGATCCAATTTTTCATTGTTGCAGCATTGTAGAAATGTTTGAAACATGTAATAGATAATAACAGACGTTTAGAGATGAGATAAATAGTAAATAGAACCCAGATTAGTTAAAAACACTACATAAGCTGTTACAAGGAAATATGAGAAGTGGAAAAAAAATATGATACATGTTCGACGCCTAGACACTAGCCCTCAACCCCCGGCACTGAATCCGCAATAGCGAATTTTAGAACACTAATTAAGTGTATTGATAGTGATGAAACAAACCTATATTAACTCAAATCAATTTTCTAGTTTTATGGAGGCATCAAGCGCTTCAAATATCATCTAGTTTTTTTGTTTTCTTTGTATTTCTATTGACTAATATCGTTTCGAATCGTATATTGTTGAGGTAAAAGAAAAGGAACTTAAAGAGAGATGAAAGAACTAATTGAACAAGTTATCTAATGAATATCACCTAGGACATTGAAGTTAAATATAGTTGATTTAGTCCAAGTTAGGAAGTCTGGCTACTCTAAAATTTGGGTTTCTGAAATGCTCTAAAGAAATAAAAAAAATTGTGGAACATGATGATTAACCTATGAGATTCCAAAACTTCCGGAGATTGTAGCTAACTAACTTAACTAACTTGAGATTAAAGTAAGAAAGTGCCTGATGAATGGAGGAAAAACACTTTTATACCTGTTTACAGAAGTAAAACGTACACCATTATAAGTTTCGCATGAGAATCAGCTTATGACACCTACTGTAAGACTCTGGGAACGAATACTGAGCAATAAGTATGAAAAGAAACAGTTGTCATGGAAGAAATGAAAGAAGAAGACGTGATCTGTTGGAGTTTCTCACATCCAGTTAGTTGATGGGAGGTGGCTTGGAGCTTTATTTAGTCCCACATCAGATAGTTATGTCGAAGAATTGGTCCCTGATCGGGTATGACGAGGGATATTAAGAACTTGAGACATTACTATGGTTGTTCCCCTTTTTTAGTCATATTGACCAAGTGCAGATATTGTCTCAACCCGGTTTACTCCTTTTACCATTCAAAATGTTTTGAGAATTTTTTTGAGGATGACGAGTATACTACCTATACCTGCTTTGCCTTATTCAACGAGATATATGTATCTTTGCTCTCTCTGTTCTTCTAAGCCCATGTGCCCCAATTCCCGCTAGACCTGAAATGGTTGTCGAAACCACACTGTATTATAATTTCTTGAGGTCTTTGATAGAAGATTGATTTCTGCTCCCGAGTACAATGTTCATTGCTTATTGATCACCACTATGTTCTACAAGATAACAGAGGGAAGCAGGAAAACTATGGGTAACTGGGTAGCTATATGTCTGCATTCTTTTTTATTTGATCAGTAGTTCCCATTTAGAGTTATATTAACAATCTTGGTGGTAGAAGTCGATCTGTGTATGCTAAATTTCAACTTTTGATTAGTATTTTGTATGTTGGTCATGAACTTGTGGGTGATATCTACTCGGTTTAGAATGTATTGTTTTCAGTACTAGAGGATATTAATCTTGGACGACCCATTGGATAAAGATTGATGGATACATATGAATTTTTGAACAATCGAATGCATTGGGCCTTTAGGTTGGTAGAAGGCTAGAAGCAGAATTGGATATGGATACTTGTAACTACTTGTGTTCTCCTATCCTCTTTTCCCTTGATGTTTCTAACAGGAACTAAAGGTTTCAAGATCTTCAGTTTTAGAAAGATCTGCAGTTGAAATAGCTACATTACGATGTTATTCTTCAGTTCTGACCAGTTTAGACGTCGGCCTGCAAGAATCATTTGTGTTTGGTGTCTCACCCCCTTCCACTTTTTTACCCTTATTGTTGATCAGTAGACTCACCTGATTATGAATCCATTAGATATTTTCTGAGCAAGCATATTGTTATTGTTTGAGGTTACCATAACAAAAACGATAGGAGTGCACTTTACATGTATCATTTATGGAGAAAGTTCATCTGTAATAAAATAAGGGGAAAAAGAAATGTAGGGGGGTTGGGTGAGGGGGAGGGGGATGTTGTCAGTTCTTCAAACTCTCACAGGGCTATGGTAGCACATCTTGTTAAGTCCATAACTTTTATCAGTGCACACCATTAGCATCTGAGATATGTGTCATTGACTCGATCGTGTCCAAAAATACGAAACACACCATGTTAATTACGATGTGGGTTTATTTTATTTAGCTACGAAATCTAGTTATCTGCCATTACAGCAATTTGTTAGAAATAATTATATAATGGTAGATAACAATTACCCAAATCATCTGACAAAAAAATGGGTTATACTTAAGATGGAGAACGAACAAAAAGCAGGACTGGGTATTTAAGGGCATGATTATGGTTTACTTGAAGTGCCGAATTCTTTTACTACCATTGAGGATCTAATTTAATTAAGGGTATTCATAGCTGGACCATGTGTTACTTGTGGCAATGCTTCCTCCGTAGTAATTCAAACTTCAAAGTACGTACTTAATTGTTATTGCCTTTTCCTTTCGTGTGGCCTAAGCTGACATATTTTCATCGACAAACTATAAAAGTCTGTTTGCTGTCTATTTTTGCCAGTCCTTGCATGCAACCATATATCTTTATTTGCCAGTATGTATGCGTGCAGTGATGGTGAGGGGTGGTGGTGGTGGTGGTCGCGGTCCTATGTTTGTGTGTCCACGCACATGCAGGAGTATACCAAGTAATATGGTAGACATGAAAGCATTATAATTGAAGACATTTTATAAAGGCCCTACAAAATTCGATCATGACTAGTCCAAGTTTTTGTTTGGTATTTACTGTCACTCAAATTTTGATAAGGATCAGTCCAAAATTTTATTTAGGACTATCAAAACATTTGACAGTCCTTCCAAGTCCTTCCAATAGGTAGGACTATCAAAAGTTTTGATAGTCCAAAAAAAAAATGGTGTTCAATGAATAATATATTTTATTCAGGACTGTCAATATTTTTAGAGTTCTACCAATTTTTGATAGTCCGACTATCAAAAATTTTGACAGTCCTGGAGGGAGGTGGAGGATAGGGGGCCGGAGAGGAGGAGGTCGGAAGGAGATTGAGTATGGAAGGGGGCATAGGAGCGGCAAGAGGAAGAGAGGGGACCAAGAGGAGGAGGAGGAGGAGGCGGGAGGGAGAGGGGACACCGGTGCCTGTAAATATTTGAGTGAAAATTTTGAAGAAAAAAAAAAAATTTGAACTAGTCCTGATCAAAAAAATTAGTGGCTTTATAAAATGTCTAATTGAACTCTATTCATATCCATATTCATTTGAAATAGTAATAGTACCTGCATCAGCTCCTATATCCCTACCTTCTAGATTACCTAGTATCTGGAGTGACGAGGGGATTTTTTTTTTTTTTTAGTCTCTGAAGACTAATCTTTTGGATGTGTACTAGCGCATAATAATATTTTGGTTGGGTCTTTTGGAAGAAAACTGTCATTGTTAATATAACTGAATTCTTAGCCATGAAAAAAAAAAAAAAATCAGAACGGGAATTTTCTTTTTCTTTTTCTTTTTCTTTTTTCTTTTTTCATTTTTGAAAGAGAGCACACTTTCCTGCACCTATTCACTTTCTTGTATTTGGTTTTTGCAGTTATTAACGACTGGACTAGATAGACCCTCTAGATGGATTGCGTAATATAACTAGATTGTATTATTATTTGTGGTTGTGATGCTCGAGTAATCAAAAGGTTCAAGGAAGAGAGAGCGGGGTCGGCAAATCACCTAGGCTATAACCTATCCGTTTGTGAAAGGAAGGGGGGATGGGGACCGCTACTCCGCTTGCACGCTCCTAGAAAGCTAGTTTCCGATCACCTAGGCTATAAGCCTATCCGTTTCCTAGAAGAGATTTGAAAGGTGCTCGACAGCTAGGGGACCCAAAAAAATTTACAAGATATGAGAAGAGTTTTGGAAATTTTATAGTAGTAGCCATCATTCATGCGTAAGCCATTCACCACACAGTCCATATACTTCAGATCACTGATGTGGCAGGAACTTGGAAAGTGATCTTTCAATCTTCTTTTTCTCTACGCAAGAATAGTGATAGCCAGCGAATGTGCTTTCTCGTTCTTGCACATTCCACCACCTGCTTTCTGACCTCTTGTCAAAGAGGCCCCATTCCGAAAACCGGAAACTAAAAGCACTTTATGATGAATACTATTCTCATGACAGGAGGTTGCGTTCGTATTGATGCAACTGAAATGAGTGGTATCTTCATATTTGCAACCTACTTGTTTATACCAGATAACCGGTAACAAAGCAGACCAAACAACTTGTAAGAAGACGCAAGTTCTCGATCAACAAGAGATAAATGCACGTTAGATAATTGGAAACATATTTGATACTGATGACGATAAGACGGCATTTGAGCTTTGCATCAGATCTATGTTGAATGCTTCCTCATTCAGTTTACAACCCAACTCTTCAGTTTGCCAGAATCAAATAGTACCAAGTTACTCAATCACTGGGGCTTATACATCATCTGAAAGATTCTAAACTAGGTAGCACAGTAAAATAAGAAGTTGCGGAACTGGGAAATTAAAACCTAGAAATATCTTCACTGAAGAATGAACGTACAAAACTGTCTACATCATTTCTGTATGAGTAGTTACGACAATTACTTCTCTAAGGTCAGCTCATTAGCATATCTATGTATTTCTGTTGTGCAACTTACATCACGGGCTATGCTTTCTGCCTTTCAAATTATCATATCATTCATCGGGTATGAAGAAGTCCTTGATCTTTCCAGTGGTGGTAGCTTTTCAAGCGCAATAGAAATCAGCTGGTTGTCATTGTCTTCTGCTCCTTTGAGCTCATTAAGAGCTCTCCTTGCATATACTGTGAAGGCTACTGTTATTGCAACCGCAATAACAAAGGATATTACATTGTATACTATTTCCACAGTAGTCATCTTGTAATTTCCATACTGCATACTGGCCAATGTTCGTATTAATCGCCCACTGCACCAAAAATATATTGCAAGGAAACCAAATAAAAAGTAATATTAGGATGTTGAGAAACTCAAAACATTTCTATCAAATTTTCTCTCACATTAAACAACTAGTAACTGGAAAGTGTGAAATGCTATAATAACATGTTACATTGTTATATCAAATGATCAGAAAAAGCACTAACCTATAGATGTAAATGAAAGCTTCAGGTATCATCCCAGTAACTGAACCACATAGATAAGGCCCAAATCTCATACTGGTAACCACTATAGCATAATTGAAGATTGTGTATGGAAACGGTGAGATTCTAAAGAGCGCAACCACCCGAAATTGTTGGAACCAGCTCCCTTCACCAGCCAACCTGATTACCGCTGCTTGTTGGGGCCATCTCTTCAACCATGTCTGTAAATTTTTAACCAAAACATAAAAGAAGAAATGATATCAATACATTTTATGACAATTTCCTGCATCCTACTAGGACGAACTGCATGATGCAAGTGTAGAGAACTTACATGAATGCGCTCACGGAACAGTGAGCCAATCCAATACGGCAATACCATGCCAACAGTAGTCCCTAACATGATTATTACAAATCCAAGACCATATCCAAAAATCATCCCTGCCAGCCACATAGAGGGTCCAGAAGGGACTAAAATTACTGGGAACAAAGCTAAGGAGGCAATGAGCACAAGAGCAAGCATCGGTCGCCCAAAGGCAGTTGCTTCCCATTGCATAATTGGCAGAAGAATCTGCAGAAATATTTTATAATTTCTATACGCTATGCTATGCAATGCAATGCAAATGTGAATTGCAAACTAACATAACATTGAGGTATGAAATAGTACTGATGTAAATTCCTTTTTTTATACGAACAATAGCACAGTGTAGTTCAAAATGGTTTTTGAAGGATTGTGACTGAATTAGCAACATAGCCCATACACAAGTATATCATATTAGTTTGGACATGAAATCAAAAGGCCCAAACTTAAGCTACTTAGTGACAGCAAAAAGAAGTAACAAAAACTTGTACCCCAAAACAAATTCAACCCTCTAGACAACAACATGGCAAAATGAGGAAATATAACAGGAAAAAGAAGCACAGTGACAAAGTGGAAGCATACCTTCTTGAAAACAAATGGAACTCCCCATCTTACAAAGGCAAGAATTAGTAACAGCAGAAGCAAGCCGCCAAAAAAAACCTTCATCCACCAGGAGAAAGATTTATGCTTTGTTTTTTCTAGAGGCTGCATAGCAATTACTTCAGCTGCTCCCCTTTCATTCGGAGTAACTAACCGAGCATGTTCGCTATCCTCTCTTCTAAGTTGTTCAGAATTATCACTTTTCGTCTCCAATGCCACTGATGAACTGGACATCCTTAGACACTGTTGATCAAGATAAAGAAGGGGGGAAACATAAGCCTAACAGAGCCGAGCTCATTCATGGATAAGAATGTGGGAAGTTGACATAGTTTCACAAGGAAATGACTATTGTCAAGCCATTTGACTCATAAAATCAAAACTATAAGCCCGGTTTGTAAGTGTGAATGCAATTTGTTTAAACACAAAGGAATGATACAGAAAAGTTTATTGACACATTCATGAGCAAAGAACATACACATAAGAGATATAATTGGTCAGAATAACAGATGTCAGTACGCAAAAGTCCCAACAGTAAACATCATGCATGCTATTTGACATGATTTTAGACAAATAGATGCAATAAGCGGAATTCAAGTCATTTTAAAAGTTGAGTTAATAATGTTCTCCAGATTTCAGAGTCTCCTGGTCCTTTCTACTTATTATACTTTTTGTTTCTGGAAATCCTTAAAGATCATTTGCAATTTCACATTTAGTTTGGAGCAGTGAACAAATGGGTAGTCCTTAAGGTACAGTCAATGTCTCCTGCAATGTGTAATAATTCATTTAAGGAAAAACAATACAACATACCTTGAAGATTCATGGAGCCACTAATACTAGAGACTAACAATGAATCCACTTTTCAAAGGAAAAGACATTTTCCATTAAAACCATAATTAACAGATGATAACATGGATGGATCCACATAAAGTAAAAATAAACCATGTCAAGCCACCTACTTCCTTAACTTCTATATCATCAAAGCTGCATGTTTTAAATGAAAATATACTATTATACAGCCACGAAGAAAAAAAAGAAATAAACTATCTGCGGCCATCCTTATGTCTCCTTCACATGTCATCTTCATTAAGTGAGGCATGTAGACTAGTGTCACAGCACCTTTTTCTACGGAAGTCTCAGCCTGGTATTTTGCATGAAATAGAGGTGGAGGACAATGTAGCACCCTGTCTCCAGAACTTACATGCAAGATTAAAATGTGTAAGATGAAAACTTTCAGACAATGGATTGAGTTTATGATGTAGCAAATACTATGGGATGATGCTTATTATCAATAACCAGCATGTAAATGATTGCCAAATAACATTTTTTATAATGTAAGTGTAGCAAGTAGATTTATGGCTTCTCCACGAGTTCCGCATTGGCATGCATTTCTCAGAGCCCTGCACTATCTTGTCTAGAATCCGAAAAAAAATTAAGATGGAGAATCAGGGACATACTCATCTTAAGTATTTTACATATGCAGACTGGGGTGCAAATCTTACAGATAAACGGTCTACATCGGGTTATTCGGTATTTATTGGCGAAAACTTAGTATCGTAAAAGAGCAAGAAGCAGAGTGCGGTCTCATGATCAAGTTCGGAAGAGGAGTACCGAGCTATTGCTCATGGCATAACGGATGTGTTATATCTGTAGCATCTTCTAAAGGATTTAGAAGAATGAGCTGGATCTGAAGCAGCAGATATGTGGTGTGATAACCAGTCAGCTATCCATATTGCTACCAACACCGTATTTCGTAAAAGGACGAAACACATTGAGATTGACGTCTATTTCGTCCGTGATTAATATTAAAAGGGTATGATAACATTTCACCACATGAAAACAGACGATCAGATAGTCGATATCTTTACGAAATCTCTTTTAGGCCCTCGTGTTCAGTTTCTTTGTATCAAGTTGGGCATGATTGACATCTATGCTCCAGCTTGAGGGAGGAGGTAAAGTATTAGTCATTTAATCCCACATCAGGTAGAGAATAATGAAGAGGCTAGTCCTCTCGTATATATATGTAATCTCTCAATCAATGAATCTATCCCACTATTCCTATTCTACATTTAAAAACCTTTATCCAACTAATCCAAGTCACCGTCTAAATATATAATTCCTATTTGGTTCCAGCCAAGTTATCCATTTTATGCTTTTCAAATTCTTAACCAACTAGGGGTAAGCGTCGATATAATCGGTCGGTATTCGGTTTGCTTTTTGGTTTTTTTTAATCAGTATTTTAAAAATCAATATCAATATCATAACATTTAGAATCGTTTTTTTCGATTTCGGCTAACGATATTCGGTCGATTTTTGTTCAGTAGCAGTATTTTACCAATTAACATTTGATCAATCAACACACTTTTATTATTATGGAACCTCTTAACTTAGATTTTTTTTTTTTTTACTTTTTTTGGAAGCATTAAATTTCAAAGCCAAGTATCTACAAACCAAGCAATTAATCAAATTTATTATAACAATATGTAACTAGTCGCAAACACCTAAAAATGAGCTTAAAATATCTAACACAATCACTAAGTTTAATCCTTAGCATAAGTTCAAGTATACCAAAATTCACTTCAAAATCCTAAGAAAACACACAAACATATGCTCAAAAACTCAATTATTAGCATTCTTAACATACTTCTAAGTCCATCAAAATCCATTATAAGTTCTAAGAAACCGATTCTCAACTAAAAGAAAGATAAAAATGAAAATGAGTAGCACATTAATCACGAGTAATATTCTGATGATGATAAATGTACACAAGTTTATGTACTTTATATATATATATATATATATATATATATATATATATATATATATGGTATTTTGGGTATCATATTACACTCAAACCGCTACCACTACTATTATACCACATTTTAGTCGGTTCGGCAATTCGGTATCGGTTCATAATTTCAGTTCGATTTTTTGGGATATTTTTAATCAGTATTCGGTCGGTTTTCTGGTAGTGGTCGGTATTTGCTCACCCCTACAACCAATATAAATATTAAATTGTCATGTGTTTGATCAAACGAACCAAAATTCTTAAGGACACTAGAAGTCGTAATATGGCAAGGCATAACTCCCAACTAAATCTTGGAACTATCCCATCCTTCACAGATAGACTAATCACTATTATTACAAAGAGGATCGAAGAACATATTATTACTAAGAGGGTCGAGGCATGTACCCCTCAGAAAATAAGTCATTCTCGACACCACACTTCTCATCCTTCACGTAGTGGTCCTGCCGACCACAAACATAATATTCTCTTCCTCAAAGTCTAAAATATAACCAAGCTAATACACATCCAATTCATTAAAGTTTATGCACACTTTCCTTCTGACATATAATGTCATTACGCATCATCAATTGCATCACATCTCTTGACTTTTCTTTATCTCCCCATAATTGCATCGAATTATTGTTGTGTTTCTCGGTATCATTGCTAATCAATAAAATACACCCATGACACTACAACATATATAGACTTATTATATGCAACAACGAGGGTTAAGGGACTTTCAATCACGGAAGCAACTTAAAATTAAAATGAACGAAATAAGGGTCCAAGAAAGTAAAGTTGTGCTTTGATACCATTATATCATATCCTAATTCTGCAAAATTGAAAAGTCGGCACTAAACATGATATCGTACAAGTCTAAATTGTACTTCTACAAGGCAAAAAAGAACACAGTTGATAATTTATCTCAAAATAAGGACATTGCATCGAAAATAAGCAGATAAATTGAAATCACAACAAGATATAAGAAAATGTATCTCTTTATTGATAATAGCAGAGGATTACAAAGGCTCTCAATAGCCAACTAAAACTTGTCACCTTAACTTACAACACAATGGCACAAAAGATTTACAATATTCCACAAATTATTCCATTTATAACATAAGACATCATCTTTTACAAGAAAAACTTCAACTTGTCAAACAAATTTTCTGATGTCTCAAAACTGTCCAAGCGACTCCTCGCACAAGTAGAGGAGGGGTCAGCACATTGGAGAATGCACTGGTGAACGGCGCTAACCCGATTCACCTAAAATCAATACGGTAATTATGTGACAGTAACATTATTAATAGTGATCTAGTTATTCTTGTCTTAGAATCAATTAACAATTCATATATAAAAGGAATATAAAAACATCATAACTTTCACCATACAGTGATTCTTATTATAAGTCGATTTTCCTTCACTGTAAACAAATATTACAACATTCTTCCCTACATAAGATAACATTAGTGATACAACCTATTTATATGCGGGTCACTAGCCACAAGTCAGTTGGACAATTTATGGAAAATACGTAATACGGTGATCCTTTCACGAGCCCCACTAAAGGTCCCGTAATTTTTGTGCTAGTACTTCAGCACTATCTATTTATGTTCCTTTTAGGCCGAATCGGTTCCGTGACAGCGAATACCGTTCGAGAAAACGCAAGTTGTCTATGGCCATGCATACATATGCAACATTAGCTATAAAAAGAACATATTATCCATAATAACATAAACTTGAATAAATATGTCACAATTCTCATATGTCTTACCACATTTCTTGAGCCATAACTCATAATTCTTATCGTCGAATCCAATGACTTATCATAAATGGCGACTCAACGGTCTCAAACATTTTTCCAAAGTTCTATTGCTTTGTTACAACACTACAATAATTCCATTATTCTTTTACAGCATATTAACAACAATTTACTCAACAATTCTTTATCTTTTACAACTCTTGTTAAGGTTTCATTTATCGAAGAACACAACGGAGAAACAAACATAACCATTTTGCTAAGAGTGAAGATAAAGGAGCGAGGGATTAACGCTACCCACCTGACTTTCTGTCTCGATCACATAGCTTTATGAATGATTTTATCTCATTAATCTAAGGCCAACTAGGCCCTTCGAGCCAACAAGCCAGTATAATACACCGTACAGAGAGGGACATTACACTTCGTGCCCAGTTCCAACTCAATAGTGTGGTCCACCTCCCTCCGTGGAGGTAGCCTCTTTGGAAGCTTTTGCGGTATAACATGTCTGAACTCCGTAATGATGTCGCTAATCTCAAGCGGAAGATCCTCCTGCGTCGGTGCCACTTCCGTCTTGAGCACCGCTAAGTAGGTTGTCTCTCCGTGTTTAACACACTTCTCGAGTTGGATGACGGAGAGCGATTTCCCCTTCGTGGACTTGTCTCGTGCAATACTCACTATGCACGACAAATCCTCCATAATCTCAACTCCTCCAAGTGTGGCATTGGAATTGCTTTAGCAAAAGTAAGAAAGTGCAGACCTAGGATCATCTTGAACTCCAGATCTGCACTCGAGATATTATCAGGTACATATAGTTGAAGGGAACGAGGCCAAAACTGCATGAGTTAGCTTATGTCTTTTTAGTCACGTCTTTTCGACTAACAAATACTATCGCAACATTTGTACTTTGATGAACAAGTTTGCCACCAATGGGAGAGGGTATTTGTTATTGACGGTCACCTTGTTAAGTGCACAGTAGTCGATGCACAAACGAAGACTTCCATCCTTCTTCGTTTGAAACAACACAGGTGCACTGAATGGAGCCTTGGACGGCCTAATAAATCCCGCATCAAGTAACTCCTATAGTTGCTTCTTCAACTCATCTAGATATGGCGAGACCATGCAGTACGGGCCCATAGCGGGCGGCTACGTGCCCGGTTCCAACTCAATATTGTGGTCCACCTCCCTCTGCATAGGTAGCCTCTTTTGAAGCTCTTGCGGTATAATATCTCCGAACTCCGTGAGGACGTCGCTAATCTCGGACGGAAGATCCCCTACATCGACGCCTCTTTCGTCTTGAGCATCGCTAATTATGTCGTATCTTCGTACTTGACACACTTCTTGAGTTGGATGGCGAAGATGGCTTTGCTCTTTGTGGACTCGCCTCGTGCAACACTCACCATGCACGACAATCCCTCTATGATCCAGACAACTCGTGTGGCATTGGATTTGCTTTTGCAGAAGTAAGAAAGTTCATATCTAGGATCATCTTGAAGTCGTCGATTGTTGCGACCATGAGACTGGTGACTCTCGTCCAGTCTCCCACTTCTATCTTTATTCCTTTGGCCACCCCCTTGTACAGAGCGAATCGTTGAGCTCACCGTCTTTATTTTGCTCGAGTCCTTCTCTAGCACCAGACCCAAGCGTTGGACCTCTGCATCCGAGATGAAGTTATACATTGCCCCTGTGTCGACATCGCCCTCGTACTCTGGCCGTTGATCTTCAAATCCACATGCATAAGTTTCCGACTTGGGACTTTGGCCACGACGGGCTTGCTCTTTAAGGCGTTGAGCAAATATAGGGCTCCCATCTGAGCCCTCATCTGTGGTTTCTCGTCCTGAATCACGTTCACCCGCTTGTCTTTGTTTTTGCAATTGCGTGCAAAGTGAGTACCTCTACATACGAAGCACTCTATTTTATGCTCCATTTGGGGCTCTGCCTGCTGCTTGACCTTCGACAGAGGCTTATTTTTGTTTCATTGCTTCTCTCCCCCACCATTGGTCTTGATGGTAGTATTTGGCTTGGGCTTGAATGTATCGCTCCGTCGATACTGTAGTGCCCTACTCCACGTTGACACTATGTACAAGAGATATCGGTTTGCTGACTCAAAAATAAAACTTTCCTGAAGAGCTCCTTGTTGAACTAGAAGACGACTGATCTAGGTGAGTGGGTATAACTTCATTCTCTGATTCTTACATGCCTTAATAATGAATCTGAATTTTTGTAATGCTTGTTTGCTAATTAGATAATGTTCACATGAGAATGATGGACCGAGAACCTACATCTTAACTAAAGAACTCATATGCTTGTCTCAAAGAAATAGAACCATTGCCATGCTAAGTAAAAAATAGAATATTGCATGCTAAGTTACACTGACACAGCTATCGAACGGACTACTGCCATGCTAATAAGAAAAGTAAAAGATTTGCTTGAACTTGTGAATCTATCGTATGCTATAGATAGAGTAGAATTGCATGCTTAGTTAAAGAGATAGAAGAATGGTGCCATGTCTGTTTTAATAGAGATTGCTATCATGTTTTCCTTTATCGCTTTAAAAGATAGAACTGTTTGCAATACTTGAATTGAAACAAGAGATGGCGGTTTGTCCGTACATATAAAAGTACTATCGTCATGCTTGTTAAATAGAAGATCAATTCATATTTTCTTGTTATTCTGTAAAGATAGATTGAATGAAAAGCTTGTATTATCATGATGTGTTATGCTTGTTATCGAGTAGATGAGAGACTAATAGTGCGTCCTGAGAATCGGTCCTTCGGGATCTTGGGGGCAAGGTTCAAAGTATCGGTATCGGAATCGGTATCGGACCATTCCTATGAGTATCGGGATCGGCGGGATCGGTAGTATCGGTGATTTCGGATCGGAGTATCGGATTTTTTGGTATCGGAAAGCAAACAACTATTAGTAAATTATTAACATTTTCGAGAATATATTTTATACATTTATGCATAATTTAAAGTATTTTCAGTATTGTTTCTTAGCATTTTTGATATTGAATGAAATAGTAGTCATCATTGTCGATTGATTTATATGCGATAGATAAATTTTTCTCTTTTATATGTTTTTACAACCTTACTATGCTTTTACACCCTTGCTAATTGGTTTTTTAATTCAATATTTTTTGCCGAATTGACCGGAAAAGAGACCTCTAATGTCGGTATCGGTCAGTATCGGATATCGGTCGGTATCGGATCGGGACATGCCAAACTGTATCGGTATCGGCCGTATCGGATCGGTATCGGCCGATACTTTAAACTATGCTTGGGGGGTGTGGCTATTAGAATGGTAGATGGAGACTAAATGATATATGAGAGACTAATAGTGCGCCCTGAGGATCGGTCCTTCGGGATCTTGGGGGGTGTGGCTATTAGAATGGTGGATGGAAACTAAATGATAGATAAGAGACTAATAGTGCGCCTTGAGGATCGGTCCTTCGGGATCTTAGGGGGTGTGGCTATTAGAATGATGGATAGAGGCTAATGAAGGGGTGAGACTAATAGTGCGTCCTGAGGGTGTAGCTATTAGAAAGGAGGCGGTCCTTTTGATAGGAAGAGAAGAGTTAGAAAAGTTAGCTTGTTCATGGAGATAGCTGCATATCAGGTAGTTAGGACGTATGCTAGGCTAGCCTTCTTACATACCTAACTATTTGATGCATGGACGATCAGGAATAGTGCATATGTTATATGTAAATTGTTGCTAACTTGTATGTCTGTTGTAGGGATAACCGTTCGACAAGGGGTAAGAATCACTAAATAAGTGATATGTTATTTTGCTTATTGTCTTGCATCGCACCTAAACTTGCATGCTTGCTTGAATATGAGGATCACCTTGTAGTATAAAAAGAATAGTCCACTTGATGTTGCATTGTCCCTAGAGTCTTTGAGTATAGCACACGAGACATGTTGCGCACATCCTGATAGTATAAGAGTCGATACATCGTGCTTGGACTGCTTGCCTTGTATGCTTAGTTGTATTAAACTGAACTCTGATTTCAAAGATGTTTCAAAAAATAAGTAATATGACTCTGCTCCTGTACTGCATTTAACGAACCTAGGTAAAACTAGAAAGATCACTAGTAATGTAATGTTTTATCACATGCTTACTTAGTGTTGGTTTTAGAGAGTATCAGAGTATTGCTTCTGTTCGTTGATTTTTTACTCACCAGTACTTTCTCTAAAGTGCTGACCCCCCACCAGTTTGCTTGTTCGCAGGTACTGGATCGTTTGAAGAAGCGATAGCCGAGCCCTATCCCCAGGAACCGGAAATCTAGAGTCGATGCCTTGAGCCGTTTCGAGATGTTTTGAGATGCTTTTGTATATAGTGACATAATGTATGGAACGATGTCATTGTATTCAGAGAACCTCGTGCCTTGACCTTCGCCTCGTATACTCAGATGGAATATTGTTTGTAACACTGCTCCTCCGCTGCAAACTCGACCAGTTCGATGATAACCAAGACGACTAACGTTGTTGCCTTGTGCAAGCGCAACTCCAGGCTCGCACGACATCACGTCCCGAGGGGAACGATCGTCCCGTAGGAGCACTGGCGTGGTGATATCATGTCCAACGGGGGTGATCGGGACCGCGGGAGATCGGGGCATGACAGATACTCCATAAGCTTCTCGATCACTGAGACGACAATGTTCAGATCTTGGACATGTCTCTACAACTATTGTGTCGCCCATGGTTGCAGACCGTCAAGGAAGGAGAACATGCGGTCTTCTTCGCCCATGTTAGAGATGGCAAGTATGGGAGGAGTAAACTCCACAACATACTCCTTAATCGATCTAGTGTGCTTGAGTTGCCGCAAGCTCCTCCTTACTACGAACTCGACGTTCTCTGGATAGAAGTAGGCCCTGATCTCCTTCTTGAGATATTCTGAAGTCTCGATCGAGCACAAACTCTTTTATTTTTTAATGCATCTACGACGCCACCATAACATAGCATCATCGGTAAAGTAAAGAAACACAATGTTTACCTTATCGACGTCATCCTCAATGGGAAGTGCCTTATCGTACCGCTCAATGTTCCATGGAAAATTATCCACTTTCTTTGCGTCTCGAGCACCATTGAAGGATTTTGGCTTGGGGTACTTCATCTCCGGTACCACCTCCCTACTCGAAGACCCACCATTAGTGATAGCCTTCTGAAGAATCGTAGTCTTTGTCTTAAGTTTCTCACGTAGTTCTTCGATCTCCCCACGAGCCACCTTACGTTCCACCTTGAACTAGGACCGCATTTCATAAAGTTGCTCCCAGAATAGCGTTATGGCATTGGCAACATTGCTCTCTAATCCATGAGAGAACTCCTCGTAAATCGCTTGATTTTTCTTCACTTGCAACTCTATGTCTGTCACGCCCATTTCCAAGAGCTCCATGCGGGATACCAACTCGCCAAGGGCACACTTCAATGACGACTCTTTGTAATTGCCCCTCTTGGTGATTTTGTCTTTCTCCTTGAGTGATGCGGGACGTTCCTCGTAGACGATATTAGATATCAACATGACGACGATTGACCTTTGCTCTGATACTTGTCACGGACGACTTGTCACGGACTTAGTGTTTTTTCCTACAGTTCGACCCATGCAGCGCACAAGGTTCCTCCTCGAAGATCCGTACAAGCCTTCCTCGAATGAACTAAACTATATTACTAAGAAAAGATGAGAGTAGTGGAGCAAGAGTGGAACTTGAAAGACTTCACTATATTGAAGCTTACAAAATTCAGTGGTGAGGAGCAAATGAGACTCTCACTTATTCATACGGCCTTAAGGGCCTTACAAGAAAATTCTAGTCCTTTACAAAAAAACTAGTAAGAAACTTCTACGACCTAGATGGCTAGATATTTACATGGAAGATTCCAGATAAGGAGACTTCGTGAGGCTTCAAGAAGACTCCACCACGTTCTGGAAAATCTCAGAAGCTCCAGCTAAACCCTTGTCTAGTGAGGGTTATGCAGAGTCATCTCGGTGGAACAAAAAATATTGTGCGTGACACACGGCTCAAAATCTGATTGGTAATGCTAGTCCTATTCTAAAATACAAAAAAGAAAAATGCTATAGTACTGGGCTCTTTCCTCGGCAATGGCTCCCTCACTAGTTAAGCTGCTTTGGCGAACTAATTTAATTTTCATAACGAAAAAAATATTATTTCAGCAAGATATAGTCCACGAATTTTGAAGGTTTGGCTTTCCATCACATTTATTGTCTGTGATAAGAAATAGTGGCCAAGAACGCAGCTTTTTCTTTTTCTCACAACCCCCAAGCAATCCAAAGAAGACCCATTATCCTCTTCGACGCAAACTAACAGAAGGTTGGTGTTTGCTCAAAAGAAGAACTCCAATCAAATAATTGCACATCAGATAATATCACGCCCTTTTCCCAGAGCTCCATGCGGGATATCAACTCGCCAAGGGCACGCTTCAACGACGACTCTTTGTTATTGCCCCTCTTGGTGATTTTGTCTTTCTCCTTGAGTGATGCGGGACGTTCCTCGTAGACGATATTGGATATCGACATGACGATGATTGACCTTCGCTCTGATACTACTTGTCACGGACGACTTGTCACGGACTTAGTGTTTTTTCCTATAGTTCGACCCATGCAGCGCACAAGGTTCCTCCTCGAAGACCCGTACAAGCCTTCCTCGAACGAACTGGACTAGATTACTAACAAAATTGAGAGTAGTGGAGCAAGAGTAGAACTTAAAAGACTTCACTATATTGAAGCATACAAAATTCGGTGGTGAGGAGCAAATGAGACTCTCACTTTTTCATACTGCCTTAAGGGCCTTACAAGAAAATTCTAGTCCTTTACAAAAAAAATTTGTAAGAAACTTCTAGGCCCTAGATGGCTAGATATTTATATGGAAGATTCCAGATAAGGAGACTTCGTAAGGCTTCAAGAAGACTCCACCACGTTCTGGAAAATTTCAGAAGCTCCAGCTAAACCCTTGTCTAGTGAGGGTTATGCAGAGTCATCTCGGTGGAACAAAAATATTGTGCGTGACACACGGCTCAAAATCTGATTGGTAATGCTATAGTCCTATCTAAAATACAAAAAAGGAAAATGCTATACTAGTGGGCTCTTTCCTCGGCAATGGCTCCCTCACTAGTTAAGCTGCTTTGGTGAACTAATTTAATTTTCATAACGAAAAAAATATTATTTCGGCAAGATATAGACCATGAATTTTGAAGGTCTGGCTTTCCATCACATTTATTGTATGTGATAAGAAATAGTGGCCAAGAACGTAGCTTTTTGTTTTTCTCACAACCCCCAAGCAATCCAAAGAAGACCCATTATCCTCTTCGACGCCAACTAACAGAAGGTTGGTGTTTGCTCACAAGAAGAACTCCAATCAAATAATTGCACAACAGAGAATATCACGCCATTTTCCAAGAGCTCCATGCGGGATACCAATTCGCCAAGGGCACGCTTCAACGACGACTCTTTTTTATTGCTCCTCTTGGAGATTTTGTCTTTCTCCTTGAGTGATGCGGGACGTTCCTCCTAGACGATATTGGATATCGACATGACGACGATTGACCTTCGCTGTGATACTACTTGTCACGGACTTAGTGTTTTTTTCCTACAGTTCGACCCATGCAGCGCACAAGATTCCTCCTCTAAGATCCGTACAAGCCTTCCTCGAACGAACTGGACTAGATTGTTAAGAAAATGTGGGAGTAGTGAAGCAAGAGTGGAACTTGAAAGACTTCACTATATTGATGCTTACAAAATTCGGTGGTGACACTTATTCATACGGCCTTAAGGGCCTTACAAGAAAATTCTAGTCCTTTAAAAAAAAACTTGTAAGAAACTTCTAGGCCCTAGATGGCTAGATATTTACATGGAAGATTCCAGATAAGGAGACTTCGTGAGGCTTCAAGAAGACTCTACCACGTTCTGAAAAATTCCAGAAGCTCCAGCTAAACCCTTGTCTAGTGAGGGTTATGCAGAGCCATCTTGGTGGAACAAAAAATATTGTGCGTGACACACGGCTCAAAATCTGATTGGTAACTAATGCTATAGTCCTATTCTAAAATACAAAAAAGGAAAATGCTATACTACTGGGCTCTTTCCTCGGCAATGGCTCCCTCACTAGTTAAGCTGCTTTGGCGAACTAATTTAATTTTCATAACGAAAAATATATTATTTCGGCAAGATATAGTCCACTAATTTTGACGGTCTGGTTTTCCATCACATTTATTGTCTGTGATAAGAAATAGTGGCCAAGAACGCAGCTTTTTCTTTTTCTCACAAACCCCAAGCAATCCAAAGAAGACCCATTATCCTCTTCGACGCAAACTAACAGAAGGTTGGTGTTTGCTCACAAGAAGAACTCCAATCAAATAATTGCACAACAGAGAATATCGACACATAAACTGAAAAAGGACCTAATAAACCACCATGAAAACCTTGTCCCTATTGTTTGGAATCAAGATTCCCAATTTTTATTTTTATTATTCCAACAAAAAATCACAACCACCAGAAGAAAAGAAAATTGGTTTTTTTGTACACGATACTAATAAAAAAGAAAAAAATATTATAAGCACAATTAAGCAAGACCCAATTGAGATATCTATGAGTATAGCAAGAAAGGATAAATTTTTCCATCAATTTAACCCCAAAAAATGAAAATAGAGCAATGGACTAACCTTATTGAGCTGAGGGAGCAACAGAGGTTTTGGGCTCAAAGGAAAGATAGAGAGATGATGAGAGAGAGAGAAGGGAATGCTAAGGAAGAAGAGTAGCTCTCTTCTCTTCTCTTCTCTTCTCTTCTCTTCTCTCCGGTTTTCCTGTAATTTGAGTGCAAAAGGAAAGTTCTCTTCATTGGGTCTGGTTGTTGGGCTGCCTTTATGTATCATGGGTGTGTAGCCTTTACCCAATGGGCCCTCCAAATCTCTTTCAAGTCCTTTTCATACTTGTTGCTGTTGCCTAATTGTGAGCATATGGGTCTATGACATGTGGGCCGGATAAAATGCATGTTCAACGTGTAATGGACGTTTGGTGCGCGGTAGTGCGGAGATGAGAGTGTGATTCCATTCCCCTTTGTTGCGTTTGCATTTGGCACAAGACAAGTCGAGAATATTTTTAAATAAAAAATAAAAAAATTGTCCAGAATATTTTTAGAAATAAAATATTTCTTTGATATCATATTTCTACCATAGAGAAATACTACAACCATATGAAGAGGTGGATAATTGATATTTAATTTGTTAACAAAAAATATAATTAATTATAATTACTATTCATATTTATTATTATAGTATATAATTTTTTAATTTTTTTATTCTTATCAAACACATTTATCTCCTACCGTAAAACAAGAAAGTACATGAACAATTTTTATAGTAGAAAATGTAAATCTAAATTTTTTTACTTACGATCTACTAAACAGATCATAAGGTGCAATATAAAGTTTGTAATAAATTGAATGCACTTATATGGCATTTGGTGAAATGCATGAGAGTATTCATTATCCAAATTGGTAGGTGACAATAATTTTTTTTTAAATATAGAATAATAGAAACAAAGGTTATAACAACGAACATTAAATATTTTTTAACATGTGTACTAGAGGGAAAAATGTTAGAAAATATCTTATCATAATTAGTCTGATTAGCACAAAAAGGCCCTTAGCAGTAAACACACATTAGCTAATATTTTCATGTAAGAAAACAAAGAAGAAAAATCATTTTTTGGAATTTGAGTCTGTTGGATTGTATTTGTCTTCGGATGAGTGTTCAAAGGAGGTGACAATGTAGTTAATAATTTAGTCCCTCATCGGATAGGAGGTAGAATTATGAGGTGTAGATAATTGATATTGGTTCAGATCTTATATGAGAATTTTCTTTTCAGGTATATGTGTTTAGTCCAATATCGCAACTCATGGACCAACTTCGATTCGGGTCACACCGTGTTCCCAACATGTGATATCAGAACCCATGGTTACGGAACTTATTTGGATGTCTCTAATTGGTTCGAGACAGATGTTATTGAACGTTAATGGATTATACGGACTAAAACGTTGTGGTTGGCTGGTTTGGACGTCTCTAATTGGTTCGAGACAGATGGTGTTGTACGTTCATGGATTATACGGACTAAAACGTTGTGGTTGGCACACAATAGTGGTAAAAATTGGTTCAGGTCTAACATAAAATTTTTCTTTTAAGGTATATTGGCCAAGTCCAATATCATATTGTACCTCATGGGCCAACTCCAGTTTGGGTCACACCACGTTTCCAACAAGTGGTATCGGAGTTCATGGTTACGAGGCTGGTTTGGACGACTCTAATTGGTTCGAAACAGATGGTGCTGAACGGGACGTCTCTAATTGGTTCGAAACAGATGGTGTTGAACGTTCATGGATTATACAGGCTAAAACGTTGTGGTTGGCACACAATAGTGGTGGGGATTGATTCAGGTCTTACATAGGAATTCTCTTTTAAGATATATAGGCAAAGTTCAATATCATATCGTATCTCATGGGCCAACTCTGGTTCAGATCATACCGCGTTTCCAACAACTGGTATTGGAGTTCATGGTTACGACGCTGGTTTGGACGGCTCTAATTGGTTCAAAACAGATGTTGTTGAACGTTCATGGATTATACAGACTCTTCTCAAGGTGGAGTAGGAGCATCAATTACACGAATTGACTTCAAAGATGAATCTGACAGATCCAAGATAAAACAAAATATTATAATTGACACACAATAATAATACAGATGAACGTGTCAGATTTAATTCTGTAATCGCCCAATAGCGCCCTCTAATCAAATGTGTCACGCCCCAATCTTTCGCTAGCAAATCGGCCATCCCCGCTGGGTACGAATCACTGCGCCAGCGCTCCCGCGGGACGATCGCTTCGACCCATCCGGGCGTGATGCCGCACGAGCGTGAACCGCGCCCGTGCAAGGCCATGGTTCGTTGGCTGGCGGTAAGAGATCTAAGCCACAGAGTCGCACAGATTGTCCGAGTACAGCGGAATATATAAACGTATAAGCGAATGGTAACAAGTTCACTGAGTCGACAGTAGCGGAAGCAAAGATTGAATAACACAAGTATAGAAGTAAGGCAACTCTTTTATTCATATTCAAACAAGTGTTACAGGCGGCATATAGTCGAGATTACAAGTCGCTCGAGCACTCTCTCTGAAACATAAAAGCATGCCAAGTGGCTACATTTGTGGAATGATTGAATAGGCGATGTTCTAACATTATGTCTAGTATATGTGCATCAGTTCCAGATGCAACACTCCAAGGCTCCAGAGTCGAACTCTACGCCTTAGCACGCACGAAGAAGGCATCCGCACCGAACGAGGTTCTCTCGCATCCTACAAACAACCTGGTGGATTATCAGTACACGAATGCACTGGTGGGGAGGCTACTTGCTCGCTCGACAAATCCAAACACGTAATATATATTCCGTGCACCATCTATTTTGTTGTCTTTCTAGTTGTGCCTTAGGGTCAGTTTCATGGCATATATGAAAAGCCTAACTCGTGTGGCAGTGCACCGTGCGATATAGGAGGAAACACGGCGAAACTTACCAACTTGTCCTTTCCTGTCCAAGGCAAACCAAGTTAATTCATGCACCAGGATATATAAACATTCAAGCATTAGCATATGCAACCATAAGTGTCTCAAGCGAGATATCATATCGGGTGCACGAGTTCTTGTATTTAATTCATGGAACACAAGTATACTTATTTCTCAGATCCAGGAATGATTCACAGATTCATTGCTCTTTTATCAGGACACTAGGGTTCAGATTCATAGATGCAATACAATGACTCGCACACGGATTGCCGCTAAGCGAGTATGATCATGAATGCACAGGAGTCGCTGGCGTAGCCATTTATGGACATAGTCGCAATAAGACGGTGGTCCCGGTGTCCCGGTAACCCGACCGAACTTATCCGTGCTAGGAACAAACTAGCGCGACTACCGGATCTTCCCCCTAGGCCGGATCGGTCCCGGTGCCCCGAACCGAAGAGATCAAACTTGTGCACAAGCGTCCACGACTGAATGAATGAGTTCTTTGTTGTTCTATCATTGTTCTGAGTAAACGGCAATGGTTGTAGGCGCAAGTCATGATCCTCGCTACAAACCATCCCAGGCCGTTCGAATGATTTGTTATGAATTTTACCCAAGTTGATACACAAATCCATAGTTATGTTCAGGTGCAACTTAACATGATGCGCTTCCCTGGTTCGGGGATTGCCTTGGCGACCTATCGGTCCCGGATACCAGCAGGTTAATTTTACACATAAGGAATATTTAATAGTCATCTGGCTAACAAGATGCATGCACGATATACCACAGTATTTTTACTTGATTGAGGCATGATTCCATATAACAAACATTGAATCGAGACAAGGGTATAAGTTAACATATAGCAGGCAAGCATGCATTTCCAATGAAACTTAAACATGCACGTTGACTCGGGCCCGAAGGTAAGCCGAGGAGGGAAACCGCAAGGAACTTATCGAATGACATGCTCCAGGATCGTGCAGTGCAATGAGTAAACATAGTGTACTTGTATCATCCTACTCGAGGCACAGCGGGGTCGAGGCAACATTACCAGTTAACATATCAAGCAGACAAGCATGCAAACTTAAACAATCACGTTAGCTCGGGCCCGAAGGTAAACCGAGAAGTGAAACCGTTAAGGAACTTAACGAGCAACATTATCTAGAGTCGTGCAATGTAACCAGGTGAATAGTGCACTAAGAAAAGCAATACACATATCGATCTATCGAGACATAGCAGGGTCCAGTTGCCCAAGGCAATGGTAGCATGCGAGGGTCTGTATATAAGCAATCGTTTCATTTTCATGTTCCAACATAAGCAGTACAAGTTGGAATTATTCCCTTAGCTAGGTGCGTTGGATTCTTATTAGCATGCAAGGGGTGATTCACCTAGCGACTAGCATGAAACATTCTGTATTTTATGTGTGCTGGCTAAGTAAAGACAAGTTCACTGTAGCCACCCACCTTAGTGATGATTCAGCTCGGTTGAGCGATATTCCGAGCGAGCCTTTGAAAGCCTAAGTCGAACTCCTGTAGGGACCAAGTCTGGATATCCTTTGCCTCAAACGAGTATTCTCGCCTGAGCAAGGCGGGTCGGGACGATACACTTTTGCCGTTTGAATCGGCAGTCCGCTTGAGCAAAACGGGGTGTTACATCGCTCAATTTCAACTCAATTATTTGTTCCGCAAGTGACCAAAGCACTAAGTAAACAATTGAGCTCAATTGTGAGTGGACGAACACTATTGATAATAAATATTATGATATCGAAGGAAGCTAACTAATTAGATTTGTCCCTAAAAAATAAAAACTAATTAGATTTGTGGTGTTTGACATTATATCTTTTTATTTGAATCTTTAGAATCCGATCTTTTTTCAGAAGATGGAAGGACTATATATTTCAAAGACAAGCGATGGATTATAGCTACAACAAAATTTAGCTAGCTGTAGTTCGTTCCAATTTTGTATGAGAATTATATTGTATTTTTCTCTATTTTTTTAAGAAGTAATTTTTTTTAACTTGGATCTTTGTTTCGTTAATTATCATGAATTGAGACTATTACTGAATTTTATTTTATTTTTGAATTCCCGACGTAATACTCGGAGTCCGACATAACGCTCAGGACTTTGTGCACACTGTATTGCATGCCGTTGGACCCACTACCCTCTAACTTCCACTATTTTATAAATGGAAGGAATAATACGTTCCCGTAACTCGATCCACTGATCTTCTGTCATCCAGCCATGGTCTTATACCTCTACTCGGTAACCACAAGAGCCACTCGAGTTCGATTTATTACATAATTTTTCTCTCTCTATCGTTTATTCTAAAGATAAGATAACATTGGATTTTTTTAATTGAAACTGGTCACTAATGACCTAGTTCCATATTCTATGATGTGACAAATTCCAAGAGTGTGTATTTCAATATATGTGTCATCATTTATGGTCTTACACACATGGGTGTGTTAGCTCAATTAGTTGGTAAGGTGGACGATATGGACCTGGGTGTACATGGAACCATAATATCTATCCAATTTATCAACTGGAAAAATGTATGCGAAATATGTTATGATTCAAAAAAGTAGTAGTGAACAAAAATAATATTATTAGGCATATGCCTTTCGGTTTATTAAAATAAAATAAATAGTAAAATATGATTCAAAAAGAAATAATTAAAAATGGTCATTTCTAGAAAAAAATTCTTTGGAGCTAGTGATTCGGACGAAGGGTACAAAGTGTAAACACTCGAATTTTTCAGAAATTAAATATGAATTTTTGGGAATTTTTTGCTATTTTTAAATAATTAAAATAAATATTTTCTGAAATTAAATATTTTTAAGTATTAAATTAAATATTAAAATATTATAAAAATAATATTTTTGAGTGTTAAATAAAGAACTAGACATACTGTAATTTTTCTAAAATTTATTGGACCAAAAAACTATTTTTAAAGACCTAAAAATATAGCTTTTAAATAAACACAAAATGAATCAGTTTAAACCATCATGAACCGGATTAAACCAGCCTAAATAAACCAACCCAAGCTCCTATCGGGTCGGATTCGGATCTGTACCCAAAACCTGACCCGCCTATCCAAACCCAACCCGACCCGCCTGCTACAGTAACCCTTGAAAAAATCCCCAACCGACGTCCCTGCCGATTCCTCTCCACCGCCTCCCCGTGGCCGTTCACCCACAACCGCCCCGACCACTCACCTCCCCGACGACCACTCCCCTCCCCGCCAACGGCCGTCGCTCCATTATAAAACCCCCAAGCCGACCCCTCTCCGCCATCACCACTGACACCTTCATCACACCCCGCTGCCACATCCTCCGTCGCGACCCCGTCGAACCCCCATCGACAACTCCCCAGCCTTCGCTCCGAGTTCCTCCGACCGACCCTGCCTCCGCCGCCTCTCCGGCCCCTTCATCCTCCGCTGCCACCACCGCCATCACCATCGCCTCCGCCATCACAGCCACCCCTCTCCACCACTCCCGGCCGCCAACCGACCTCGACCCACGGACGGCCACCCCGAGCTCCCCGACGACGTCTCCGCCCAGAACTCCGGCGACCTTGAAGACCAGCAGCCGCAGCAGAGCCGCCACCCGCCGCCGACGTGCACCGCCGACGTGTGCCGCTCCACCGAGTGTACACGACGTGTAGTCGACTCCGATTTCCTGTTCCGGTGAGTCCTGCTCTCTCCTCGTCGTATTATTTTTCGAACGGTCTGTTGTGACCCATTCCCTGTGTAACCCTCTCGAATCCTGTGCCATTAGACTGGGGTATCTTATCCTGTATACGTCGCAACTCGCGACGCAAAAACAGGAAAATTTATCCAATTTCTGTAAATCAGAAACTGTCCCGAACTTACAAGTTCACGGTCGTTTAAATCCCAACTTATTTAATAATTCTAAAATTCACTTAAACAGTTAATTAGATAATATAACCAAGTTTCAAATCCTGTAATTAGTTTAATTTTATGCCGTAGATTATAATTTATTCGCAGGTGAAATCGACCAAAAACTTGGTCTTTAAAATCCTAAAATTTTTTGGAACTGGGTGCGCTCCGCTAAACGAGGCGACTTGGTCGTGTGCGAATTTTACCGAAAGGTGCATGCCGTCAATATGGACGTGTGGGATTTTGTGAAAGTTGATTTGGATGTGCGTGCACACCGGAATCAACTAGTATCCGTCAAAATTATCCTGTATCGGCCATGTTCTGAAACTCGTTAATCGTTTCGTAATAAAACTTACGCCATCGGATTCGTAGTATTTTGCTGGTCCTGTGACCCAAGTTTGGTTCGATTCTGAGAATGTTGACAAAATCCCGTATCGCGGGCCCCATGGCTCCACTTGACCGACGATTTTGTGATCGGCTCATCGGAATCCAGTTCTGGATATTTTGTTGGGTTCGTATCGTCGTTCTGGACTTGTAGACACTAAGTTTGAAGAATTTGGAAAACTTTTATTTCTGGCACATTTTTCGGTGCAAAGTGGGCCATATTTGGACCCTGCTTTGACCAAAAATTATCAATTTGCCCCTGTGTCCAAATTGGACTTATGGATAGACAATCCTAGCTATTTTATATCTTCTGAGTATGATGGTAATGTCTATTTTAGCATCCGGAGGAGTACTTGAAGATCCCGCTGATACTAGAGCAATAGTTGGAAACCAAACCCCAGGCAAGTGTACCTTGCCATACTTGCAGTACTTGCTTTATATTATTCCCTTGATCTATTTATATGACGTATCTGTTCAACCTAGGACCGTGTGATATTGTTTAGCATTCGAATAAGATTCGAATGTCGACGCCGTACTCGGAGTCGTGTAACGTCACTAGAGATTGATATTGTGACCCTATATATCTTCGTGCTTGCATTATCAAGTACGTCATACCATAGGACACTTGACACTGTTCATAAGACAGAATCTTTCTGAGATATTGATGATGATTCTGTATAGGTTACAGGATTCGTGACATAGATATTACATATGCTTAGCTATTATTATGACTCGCTGCATCAGTTAGAGGTCATGATCTTGCGTGTTATGGACATAAAACGTCATGGACATAAGACATGTGATTATATTGGGTGGGAAGAGATACACAGGCTACAGGCTGATTATATATTATTACTGTCACTACCACATTTTAGGAAAAAGGGTATTTTAGTAATTTTCTATTTAAATAAATATTGTGCATGGTAAATAATTTTTGTTGTATTATTTAATTGTTGTTGGATGTTATTTAATTATTTTGGACTTATTTTAGTGGACCCAACTAGTGTAGTTTGGACCCATGGACTAACATGAATTAAATAGTTAGACTTGGCCCATTTAGAAAGCCCATAGTTAAGGAGATGGATTAAATTAATTAAGTGATTAGACTAGAAGCTTCCTTCCTTAATTATTTCTTCATGAGAGGCCCCAAGGGGTACATTGGACATTTTACAATTGCTTGGGAGAGGGGCAAGGCCGGCCTATTAAAAGAGGGGGGAAATTTCTCTCTCCTCTCATTCTCATTTCCAAATCTAGATCTAGAAATTTCCACTCCCAAATTCCCTCCATTCCCATTCCAATTCTCCACTAAATTCATTCCAAATTCTTCCCAATTCACCATTAGAAAGTTGAGAAGCAAGGATCTAGAAAGAGGAGCAAGGATCTACAATTTGGAAGCAAGTTCATCTCAATTGGAGGTTTCATTGGGAATCCATCTCCCAATAGGTATAATTCAGATTTTCCTATTTAAATAGCTTTTAAATCTGAGATTTAATCATGTAAAATCAACCCATATGTATGTACTACCCATAGGACTTTGTTTTATGTTCATAGGAGACCCATGGAGAAAGTTATGGTGCTTTTTGTGTCAATTTTGTTGGAATTCCGAATTTACATTTTGTTGTGTGTGTCAATTGATCCTATAGATCAATTGGGCATGTGCTTATGTGTTTGGGGCTTGTGTCGTATCCATATTTGGGTACATGTGGTTCGTATCCCAACTATTTGGTGATACGTGTTATTTTGGGGGTTTTCCCTCCGACACGGGGCTTTGAACATGTCGTATTTTGACACGGACACAAAGATCTACTTTTGACACTTCGATTTGTTCATAAATATTATTTGTAACTTGTTTGTGTCCTTCGGGGTACATTTGGTTGTGTGTTGGACTCGTGTCACATGCGTATCCTAGATCTAGTGGGATACGATGTGAAACTTTCCAATTTGGTGTGTTTATGTGTAGATCTAATTATTTATGCTTTAAATTCTTCATTTATAATTAGTAAATATATATAGATATTATATATTATTTTAGTGTATTTATTATGGTATTTATTGTAGCATAGATCTATAGATATTTCTATGTGTTCTAATGTGGTGTATAAATATATGTATGTAGCTTTCTTGCATGCAATTATATATGTACTTATGTTAATAACATAAATTATACATAAATATTTTATAAAATATATTTCTGTGTTTAAATGTGTAATTATATTATTTATAAATTATTATATATTTAATTTTTAATTTAATGAATATATTTTTATGTGTGCTTCTAGCCATGTAAAATACGTACATATGTGCATGTGTTTGGTATTTTAATTTTGTAAGTTTATATGTATGTATATATAAGTATATAGTTATTAAATTGTTTATATATATATATGCATTTTGATTTATATATGTATATATATAGGTGTTTTTGTGAGGTATAATACTAATAATAATATATTATTCTATTTGGTTTGTATATACATTATTTAGAGTGTGCATTATTTGTATTATTAGTATTCTTGTGTGGGTATCTTTTGGGATCTAATTTTGATTTCCTAAATTGTTGTATTTTTTATTCTATATTATTTATATAGATGTCTTGTGAGGATGACCTTGGTTTGACCATGTTTGACTTTAGTTGACTTTAGAGTTGACCATAGTTGACTTTTAACTTAGAATTGATTTATAGACCTAGAAGTTGACTAGTTTGATTTGTTCTCTTTCCGGGACCTTGTATTAATGTGGTATTCCATATCTAGGTCTTCGAGGCACCTAGTCAGACATCTGTGAGACTTTTTCATTGGACTTCAGGCGAGTACATTCTCTGATAGTTTCTCATTTATGATATCCTCTATGTTCGTTGTATCTAGTGTAGATATACATGTTTCTCTTGACACTATGGTTACACGGATTGGTATATCCGGATCTCGTCGTGAGATGTTATTCCTTGGTATATGGTGTATATGGTGCAAGTATTGTTTCATTGGTTATCTTGTACATGTACATACACCAATTTTCGGGAGGAGTCGCTCTCTTCTTGGGGAATCTAGTGCCATAGCATACCGTGGTTGGATCTATTATACCAGTTGGGGGTGGGGAGTATTAGTATAGATATATGATCAAATCCCTATTGAATAAAGTATTGGTAAGCGAATAGTGTTGATCATGCACCGCACGTATGATTAGCCAGGCCGCATTGTATCTTGCCCAAGCCGATCACATGTTAAGCTAGTACTCACACACTTAGTCATTAGTATTATTGTTTCATTGGCATATTGTTCATTATTTTATTTCTTTCTAGTATTTCCTTATTGTCTATATATCTCTTGTATCTATTTTGTGCATCTTGTTTATCCACAGCTATTTACTGTTACATAGTTTTTATCATGGATTAGAACTGCTGTTAGAGATGTACTCTGCTCCTTTCCTGACTGGATATATTTTTCCAGATGACACTGAGGAGTACCCTACCTATTATGGACCCCAAGATGTTGTGGGTTTAGATTCTGAGACCCTGGCTCAAGAGGGACTTATCCCAACTGAGACAGTTTACCCTGGAGTTGTAGCTTTGTAGTATTGTAGTATTCTTTTGTACTGGATTTGTCTCCAGCTTATTCTGTTGCTCTTCAGACTCATTGATGTATTATTTTAAACTCATGAGTTGTATGGTGACTATTCTATTCTTATCTGATTCGTGCTCATTCTATCTTAGTTCTGTGATTGAGTATTCTATTATTATTGGTGGTTCATTACTTTAGATAGACTATCTAGACAGCGTTCTACCGCCGATTCTGCGACGTAGGCTGGGCGTTGTTTCCGACTAGTATCCTTACATCGGGTACGGGTCGTGACACATTTTTGGTGGTGGCCCATGCAGGTCTAGCTTCACAAGTATGTGATGTCGTGGTAGTGCGACAACTTAGTTGTACTACTGCGAGCCTGCGATAGGATATAGGATATAGGCTGAGATACTCAATCACATCTAGGAAAATTCTTTTGATTAAACTATTCTCCTTTGACATTGATACTTGATCCCTTAAACTGTCCTTTCCTTGATGTCTTATATCTTGTGCCATATTGATCCTCATTCCTTCTTTTTATGAGACATACTCGGAGATACTTGCGGAGGCACGCAAGGTTGAGCGGGATCTGGGTTTGAAGACCAAGAGAGACCGTGATTCTTTTCTGGGGGCCAACGACAGTGCAGTATCTGCCAAACGTCCTCATTTCCAGTCCAGACCTTTCCAGCAGCCACAGCAGAACCACTCCAGCTAGAGCGCCTTTTCACCAGGTACCTCAGCAGCAGAGACAGTTACAGCAAGCTCCATGCAACTTCTGCAAGAAGCCCGGCCACATCTGGAAAGTTTGCAGGAGGAGGTTAGGAGTTTGTTTGTATTGTGGTACTGAAGGGCATCAATCTAGGGAGTGTCCTCGTCTTGCAGTTCAGGGAGCAGCTCCAGCTCCGAGGACACAGACGAGACCACCTGCAGCACAGCCGAGGGGACCGCTTTCGACACAGCAGCAGCATTTTATCCAGCATCAACAGCAGGAAGGTGCTCGACAGGGACGAGCGTTTGCTATGACCATCGAAGAGGAGGAACCCACCGGAGATGTTATCGCAGGTTATATTCTTCTTGATTCCATTCCAGCTTTAGTTTTGTTTGATAGTGGTGCTTCCCATAGTTTTGTATCTGTTTTTTTTGCTCTGAAGCATGGTTTGGTAGCTGAGTCTTTGCTTAGGACTTGCAAGATCATGACCGGGGGAGGCATTATCCTGGTTAATGATATTTGCAAGGATCGGAGAGTTACTCTGGGAGGCCGGGAGTTGAGTGCGTGTCTACTTGTAATGCCACTTCCGAACTACTACATTGTACTTGGGATGGATTGGTTGAGTAGGCACCGTGCTAGCATAGATTGTAGAGGAGGTAGAGTTTTGTTTGGTTCACCAGGAGAGCCAGAGTTTGAGTTTGCTAGAGGAGCTGCAGAGCAGGAAGAAGGCATTATTTGTGGAGCTATGGTGGAAGACAAGGAGTTGCCGTATCCGTTGATAGCAGAATTCTTGGATGTGTTTCCTGAGGAATTGCCAGGATTGCCACCAGATCGAGATGTTGAATTTTTTATAGACTTGGTGCCAGGTGCAGAACCAATTTTGCAACATGTCTATAGAGTAAACAACAGCGAGCTGGTCGAGTTGAAGAGGCAGGTGGACGAATTGCAGGATAAGGGGTTTATCAGATCGAGTTCTTCACCATAGGGAGCCCCGGTATTGTTTGTACCGAAGAAGGATGGATCGGTGCGCATGTGCATTGATTACAGGACTTTGAATAATCTCACTATCAAGAATAAGTATCCTTTGCCACAGATTGATGATCTGTTTGATCAGTAGAGTGGTGCGAAAGTATTTTCTAAGATAGATTTGAGATCAGGCTACCATTAGGTGAAGGTGAAGCCGGAGGACATACCGAAGACTGCTTTTAGAACTCGGTATGGTCAGTACGAGTTTATGGTGATGCCGTTTGGTTTGACTAATGCACCGGCGGTATTTATGAACTTGATGAACAAGGTGTTCCACCAGTACCTTGATAAGTTCGTGGTGGTGTTCATCGATGACATACTCATATACTCGAGGACACCGGAGGAGCATTTGAGGATTGTGTTGGATGTGCTAAGGAAGGAGAAGCTTTATGGGAAGTTGTCCAAATGTGAGTTTTTCTTGGACAAGGTAGAATTCTTGGGTCATGTTGTGACTGGTGATGGTATTTCAGTGGATCCGAAGAAGATTTCAGCAGTGGAATCTTGGAAGACTCAAAGTTCGGTAGCAGAGATCAGGAGTTTCTTGGGATTGGCATGCTACTACAGGAAGTTTGTGCAAGATTTTTCGAGGATTGTCGAGCCGATGACCAGACTCACATGGAAGGATGTGGAGTTTGTTTGGATGGAGGATTGTCAGGTTGCTTTTGAGGAATTGAAGAGAAGGTTGACGTCTGCTCCTATTTTGACGTTGCCATCAGGGTCCGAAGGTTTCACTATTTATAGTGATACTTCGGGAAAGGGTTTAGGTTGTGTTCTTCAGCAACATGGGAAAGTGATTGCCTATGCATCCAGGCAATTGCGTCCTCATGAAAAGAACTATCCTACCCATGATTTAGAGTTGGCAGCCGTCATCTTCGCTCTGAAGTTGTGGAAACATTATTTGTACGGAGAGCGTGTAGAGATCTTCACAGACCACAAAAGCTTGAAGTACGTTTTCATGCAGAAGGAGTTGAACATGAGGCAGCGTCGGTGGTTGGAACTGATGAAGGATTTTGATATCTCTTTGCAATATCATCCTGGAAAAGCCAATGTAGTTGCCGATGCTTTGAGCAGGTATCCGGTAGCTATGTTCTTAACGCAGGATCGATATTTGTTGGAGGACTTGGAGAGCTTGGGCATTGAGGTGATTGTTCCTGGTGGTGCTATGTAGATGTGGGGATTGTAGATACACTCAGATTTGATGGACAAGATCAAGGCAGTACAGTATGATGATGTATCTTTGAGGAGTATCAGAGCTCAGGTGAGAGCAGGATTGGAGGATGATTTCACTATTATAGAGGATGGATCTTTGAGGCATGGAGTTAGATTGTGTGTGCCTAGTGGGGAGTTGCGAGAGGAGGTGTTGCAGGAAGCGCATCGCTCTCAGTATTCCATACATCCAGGTGCTAACAAGATGTATCGGGATATGCGAGAGAGTGTGTGGTGGTATGGCATGAAGAGGGAAGTGGCACAGTTTGTATCCAGATGCTTAGTGTGCCAGCAGGTGAAAGCCGAGAGGCAAAGGCCAGGAGGGTTACTTCAGCCATTACCCATTCCAGAGTGGAAGTGGGAACACATTACTATGGATTTTGTGTCCGGACTTCCACGATCTCCAGGAGGGAAAGACGCGATTTGGGTCATTGTTGATAGGTTGACCAAGTCGGCCCACTTTTTGCCTTTCAAGGTGGGTTTGTCTACGGAGAAGCTAGCAGAGATATATGTGAGGCAGATCGTTAGGATACATGGAGTTCCCGTCAGCATAGTCTCAGATCGGGATAGTCGTTTCACTTCTCATTTCTGGAGGAGCTTGCAGGAGAGTTTTGGCACTCAGCTCAAGTTCAGTACTGCATATCATCCCCAGACAGATGGGCAGTCAAAGAGGACTATCCAGACTCTCGAGGATATGTTGCGCACTAGTGTACTAGATTTCGGAGGTTCTTGGGAGGACCATCTCCATTTGGTAGAGTTTGCTTACAACAACAATTACCAGGCCAGTATAGAGATGTCACCTTTTGAAGCTCTATATGGTCGGAGGTGTCGTACTCCTTTGTCTTGGGACGATGTTGGAGAGAGAGTTTTGCTTGGGCCAGAGATGGTTGTGGATGCAGCGGAGAAGGTTCAGTTGATCAGAGACAGACTTCGAGTGGAGCAGGACAGACAGCGGCATTGGGCCGGTAGCCATCGGAGACCTTTGGAGTTTGAGGTATAGTTTAGATTTTGTTTGTGCTTGTTCTTGTTTGTTATAGATTAAGTTCTTAAGATGGTGTTTTGTTCTAGGTGGGGGGTTTGGTGTTTCTGAGGATTTCTCCGACACGAGGCACGATTCGCTTCGGTGGAGGCGGAAAGCTTAGTCCGCGATTCATCGGACCTTTCACTATTCTAGAGAGGGTCGGTGCAGTTGCTTATAGACTAGACTTACCACCTGCATTAGAGGGAGTGCACAACGTGTTTCATGTGTCACAGTTGAGACGATACGTGGCAGATCCTAGTCATGTATTGGATCACTCAGAGATAGAGGTGGGCCCTACTCTTAGCTATCCAGAGCAGCCAGTTGAGATTCTGGATCAGAGAGAGAAGGTGCTGAGGAACCAGACTATTCCTTTGGTACGCATCGCATGGAAGCATCACTCTCCGGGGGAGTCTACCTGGAAGAGAGAGGATGACATGCGAGAGCGTTATCCATATTTGTTTGTACCTTAAGGTATGTTATTTTCTAGTTATGTTCTGTTCATTGTTATGTTTTGTTCATTAATTAGTTGTGATTCTTTAGTTCTGTTCTGTGATTTTCTGGGGGTAGTTTTCATCTTTAAATTTCGAGGACGAAATTATTTTAAGGAGGGTAGACTTGTCACTACCACATTTTAGGAAAAATGGTATTTTAGTAATTTCCTATTTAAATAAATATTGTGCATGGTAAATAATTTTTGTTGTATTATTTAATTATTGTTGGATGTTATTTAATTATTTTGGACTTATTTTAGTGGACTCAACTAGTGTAGTTTGGACCCATGGACCAACATGAATTAAATAGTTAGACTTGGCCCATTTAGAAAGCCCATAGTTAAGGAGATGGATTAAATTAATTAAGTGATTAGACTAGAAGCTTCCTTCCTTAATTATTTCTTCATGAGAGGCCCCAAGGGGTACATTGGACATTTTACAATTGCTTGGGAGAGGGGCAAGGCCGGCCTATTAAAAGAGGGGGGAAATTTCTCTCTCCTCTCATTCTCATTTCCAAATCTAGATCTAGAAATTCCCACTCCCAAATTCCCTCCATCCCCATTCCAATTCTCCACTAAATTTATTCTAAATTCTTTCCAATTCACCATTAGAAAGTTGAGAAGCAAGGATCTAGAAAGAGGAGCAAGGGTCTACAATTTGGAAGCAAGTTCATCTCAATTGGAGGTTTCATTGGGAATCCATCTCCCAATAGGTATAATTCAGATTTTTCTATTTAAATAGCTTCTAAATCTGAGATTTAATCATGTAAAATCAACCCATATGTATGTACTACCCATAGGACTTTGTTTTATGTTCATAGGAGACCCATGGAGAAAGTTATGGTGCTTTTTGTGTCAATTTTGTTGGAATTCCGAATTTACATTTTGTTGTGTGTGTCAATTGATCCTATAGATCAATTGGGCATGTGCTTATGTGTTTGGGGCTTGTGTCATATCCATATTTGGGTATATGTGGTTCGTATCCCAACTATTTGGTGATACGTGTCATTTTGGGGGTTTTCCCTCCGACACGGGGCTTTGAACATGTCGTATTTTGACACGGACACATAGATCTACTTTTGATACTTTGATTTGTTCATAAATATTATTTGTGACTTGTTTGTGTCCTTCGGGGTACATTTGGTTGTGTGTTGGACTCGTTTCACATGCGTATCCTAGATCTAGTGGGATACGGTGTGAAACTTTCTAATTTGGTGTGTTTATGTGTAGATCTAATTATTTATGCTTTAAATTCTTTATTTATAATTAGTAAATATATATAGATATTATATATTATTTTAGTGTATTTATTATGGTATTTATTGTAGCATAGATCTATAGATATTTCTATGTGTTCTAATGTGGTGTATAAATATATGTATGTAGCTTTCTTGCATGCAATTATATATGTACTTATGTTAATAACATAAATTATACATAAATGTTTTATAAAATATATTTATGTGTTTAAATGTGTAATTATATTATTTATAAATTATTATATATTTAATTGTTAATTTAATGAATATATTTTTATGTGTGCTTCTAGCCATGTAAAATACGTACATATGTGCATGTGTTTGGTATTTTAATTTTGTAAGTTTATATGTATGTATATATAAGTATATAGTTATTAAATTGTTTATATATATATATGCATTTTGATTTATATATGTATATATATAGGTGTTTTTGTGAGGTATAATACTAATAATAATATATTATTCTATTTGGTTTGTATATACATTATTTGGAGTGTGCATTATTTGTATTATTAGTATTCTTGTGTGGGTATCTTTTGGGATCTAATTTTGATTTCCTAAATTTTTGTATTTTTTATTCTATATTATTTATATAGACGTCTTGTGAGGATGACCTTGGTTTGACCATGTTTGACTTTAGTTGACTTTAGAGTTGACCATAGTTGACTTTTAACTTAGAATTGATTTATTGACCTAGAAGTTGACTAGTTTGACTTGTTCTCTTTTCGGGACCTTGTATTAATGTGGTATTCCATATCTAGGTCTTCGAGGCACCGAGTCAGACATCTGTGAGACTTTTTCATTGGACTTCAGGCGAGTACATTCTCTGATAGTTTCTCATTTATGATATCCTCTATGTTCGTTGTATCTAGTGTAGATATACATGTTTCTCTTGACACTATGGTTACACGGATTGGTATATCCGGATCTCGTCGTGAGATGTTATTCCTTGGTATATGGTATATATGGTGCAAGTATTGTTTCATTGGTTATCTTGTACATGTACAGACACCGATTTTCGGGAGGAGTCGCTCTCTTCTTGGAGAATCTAGTGCCATAGCATACCGTGGTTGGATCTATTATACCAGTTGGGGGTGGGGAGTATTAGTATAGATATATGATCAAATCCCTATTGAATAAAGTATTGGTAAGCGAATAGTGTTGATCATGCACCGCACGTATGATTAGCCCGGCCGCATTGTATCTTGCCCAAGCCGATCACATGTTAAGCTAGTACTCACACACTTAGTCATTAGTATTATTGTTTCATTGGCATATTGTTCATTATTGTATTTCTTTCTAGTATTTCCTTATTGTCTATATATCTCTTGTATCTATTTTGTGCATCTTGTTTATCCACAGCTATTTACTGTTACATAGTTTTTATCATGGATTAGAACTGCTGTTAGAGATGTACTCTGCTCCTTTCCTGACTGGATATATTTTTCCAGATGACACTGAGGAGTACCCTACCTATTATGGACCCCAGGATGTTGTGGGTTTAGATTCTGAGACCCTGGCTCAAGCGGGACTTATTCCAACTGAGACAGTTGACCTTGGAGTTGTAGCTTTGTAGTATTGTAGTATTCTTTTGTACTGGATTTGTCTCCAGCTTATTCTGTTGCTCTTCAGACTCATTGATGTATTATTTTAAACTCATGAGTTGTATGGTGACTATTCTATTCTTATCTGATTCGTGCTCATTCTATCTTAGTTCTGTGATTGAGTATTCTATTATTATTGGTGGTTCATTACTTTAGATAGACTATCTAGACAGCGTTCTACCGCCGATTCTGTGGCGTAGGCTGGACGTTGTTTCCGACTAGTATCCTTACATCGGGTACGGGTCGTGACAATTACGGTGCCATATCCACGTAGAGCTGGCCCACTATATGACATAACTGCTACCGGCTCTCCGACACAGAGCTTGTAGTAGTCTCAGTCTGAGTTCTAGTGATGCTCTCATTTGCATATCACTTAGCTGGTTACATAGTTTGTCCTATTGATACATTTTTATATACTACATTTATTTGGCTTGAGTTATTCTTGTACCTTGCTATGTCCCCTGAGGACCTGGAATCCAGATTATGTCCCCAGGTATAGCAGAGGAGATCTACCCCGAGGTATACATGACAGAAGCAGACATTGGAGCAGTACTAGCACCAGAGGACGAGGTGATGCCAGAAGATTTTTTCTGAGTATTTTCTTTATATACTCAGTCATTTCTGTTCTTGATACTCTATTTCCTGTCTCGTGGAATTATTGTATTAAACTCATTATCGGGTTGTTCCCCGAGATATTTTATTGAGACTTGTTGATTATTATTTCATCTTGATTATTCTGATATTTGAACTGTGATTATCTTTTGTGGATGAGATTAGAATTAGTATCGTAGACCTTAACTATTATTTTACAGCTTAAGTATACTCTAATGGGTCTATTAAATTAGGTTTGCCCATTGGTGTGTGCTGCTGGCCATTGCCACGTGGCTAGTCCCTCGGTATTTTGGGACTGGGGCGTGACACAAAGTCGCACTTTGATGACACACTTTGCACGTATGCATCAATCACAGACATGGCACGCGGTATACGATATCTTACGCGTCCAACGTTGTTCATCGTGTTCTGCCCGTTCGTGCGTCACACTGCTTAGCGATTCAGCACGTTCACATGTCTCATTCTTTCGTAGTTTAGTGGCTTTGTAGTTCGACGAGTTCGCACATTTGTATGTCACCAAGTTTAGTGACTTCTGCAGTTCTGCAAGTTTACGATTCAACGACCTAGCTATTCAACGAGTTTGCATTTTCGTGCTCCTCATGATTTAGCGTATTCCGTGGACTTCGTATGCTTCACGTGTTCAACAACTTCACGTGTTCCTCGAGTCTTCTACTTTGTTGTTGTCATTATTGTTCTTAATGGGGCATTCAATTTTTGTAACTGCCCATTAAATAGAAATTTATTCTATAGTTTACTATTCATGTTCTTAGTGAGCAGTTATGGCATGCAAGAGGTTGGCTTCTCTTTATATAAACTCTCTTTTTTGTACGTGGAGCACTGAACATAAGAGAATATATTCGAGAGAGAGAGAGAAAGTGAGAGAGAGAGAGAGAGAGAGAGATACGAAAACAACAAAACAAAGGAGATGATGCGTCCAAGTTCTGTCCGACGATAAGGCGTGATAAAGGAGCATTTTAGAAGTTTTGTCGGTCTTGCTGGTTCCTAGGAGAAAATCGATATTAAAGGATTGAAGCTTGCTTTAAGCAACACTAATTTTTATCACTCCGACGATGAGTTCCTTCAATAGTTTTCAGATTGTCTTCAAATATGTATTCTTATCAACTTTATTGCAAATCGATTGATCTCTCATCTCTTTGTAATCAAAGTTTATTCTTAACTTTGTACAATTTTTTGTAAAATCAACAACAAATAATTTTTGGGGGGCTAATTGGCCTTTAGGCTATGGATTTTATACTGGTTTAGAGTTTAAGCCCTATCATATCCAATTGAAAAGTTTGGACCCTGAATTTTTATTTTTGGTTTTACTTTTTGGGCTAATTAGTGTTTAGGCCGTAAATTTTGTACCAATTTAGAGTTTAAACCCTAACATGTCCAATTGAAAATTTTGGACCTTGAATTTTATTTTTTTGTTTCTTTTTCCAATTATAGCCCTAGTCTCAGGTATGACAATAAGACTTTCTATATATGTGTAGAAGCATGGAAATTATGCATCCATGTGTCCAACAATCATGCATCCCAAAGTAAAACTCAGAAAAGATTGGGCTACAAAATCACCCTGCGGCTTAATAAGGCGAGATCTATGTGTCCCAACCAGTCGAAGCAGCTTTGGCCGCAGATGGATCTGACATGGCATCCTAGCAACGGGATCGTCTCTGACACAGAATCCTAATAAAGAGAATTTTATAAATGTCTCAAAAGACGTGAACACACTAAACGACAAAAGTCTTACGTCAGCACAGAACTTCACTCTCGATGGATGTGCAGCGCCACATATACAGCACAATAAGGACTGCTTGCGTCCCATACTATATGCGTTCCATGTGTTTCTGGCCATATGCGTCCCAGACTCTATGCGTTTCTGGCCCCATGCGTCCCAGAATCCATGTGTTACATGCGTCTCTGGCCCCATGAGTCCCAGACTCCATGCGTCCCATGCGTCTCTGGCCAAATGTGTTTCAGACTCCATGAAGACCAAATCTTGCTGTTACAATATGAGTGATTCTCTCCAACCAAGTACGGACCATGTGTCAAGCTGACCAAGTCATGCCCACAAAGAACGAGAACGACCCAGATCTTCAACAATAGAAAATCCCAACAAGCGTCTACGTGATAGCCTGGACTGCTTACGGTTATAGTTGTACCCTGTTAAGGAGGCGCATGTGGCACCCTCTAGCATCCATGCGGCCCAAAATATGCGTGCCCAAGGATGACTATATATACTTGGGTGGCCTGTCCAAATAAGAGGACGGACACGCAGGGGTCGCCAACATAGAGAGAGGGAGCATACATAGAAGAGCAAAGAAAGAACATAAGCTTCTGTACCCTGTATCGGATCGTCAATAGAGTAAAGGAGCCGCCACAACGTTCTGTGTCCATCGTCACACCCTAGATCAAAATATTGTACTTAGATATTTCTGTTTAGGATTTTTTGTACTCTTTTTCGTTCCTTAAATACAAAGTTTGTAAGAACTCATTTAATGGCGAATAAGATGACAACTCTGTTGGGGACCTCTTTGTCCTCTGATGAGAAAGTTATGACGCAATCCGACGCAGCCAAGCTCGGATCAACTCAAAGAATGCTGGTGATCTGCTTCGACCAGTAGGCTTTCGAGTAGATGCTCTTGGAGGAAAGCGTTAGTCATTCGTCAAGGCTAGAAAAGCCCAAGAAGACCCGTATGATGTGGGTAGCAAAGGCCACTGTGCCTCACCCAACTGCGGAACATGCGCTCCCCGTATCTCTCTGCCGCAGGGACCACACATCATGCGTCTACTGCTTATACGGTAGCCCCTTCCAATAATAAGGGTGCTCAGCACCAGAAGACCTATAGGACATGGGTAGCAAAGGCCACTGTGCCTCACCCAACTGTGTATCATGCGCTCCCTGTCTTTCTCTCTCTGATACTGAAGACGCAAAACATATGTCCACTCAGGCTGTCCCCACTCATGCAGCCTCCTTGCCTGAAAAGAAGAATGCTCAACACCTGAACTCTGGTAGAGGAAAATAATACAATGCCAAGAGTTTCAGGGTTGATGAACAGCCCATACGGCCACAAAAAAAGATACATAGAAGAAAGCAGTATGCAGTTTCCAGCTCAGCCGCAAGCGTCTCTAACATCCCCAGAAGCTCTATCTTTGACAGAATATCATCCGACCGTGCTTTCATGTGCCTCTTTGAGGAAAATCAAAACTTGGACTCTTCGTACTATGCACCTACGCATGCTAAGTCAAAAAAGTCTAGGGCAGTGTAAGCTCGTTAATCTCAAACAAGTGCCCATTTGGCTTGTCACCCTCACTTTTCTAGATAGGGATAATTTAGTAAATTGGCATAGTTATTTTATTTTTAGAGATTATATTAATTAGAGTGATGCATATATTTATTTGTGTTGTATAAATTATTTATAGTTAGTGGGCTAGCCTATTATTTAGACTTGACACTAGTGGACCCAAGTTAGTTAGTCATGATAACTATTGAGCCCAACATAGACTAGGCCCAAGTTATACTCATCCCTCATTTAATTAGAATGATTAAGACTAATTTGTATTAGTTTAGAGACTTCCCATTATAGCCCTTTTTAATTATTCTTTATAATTAACCATTGGGGACAATTTGGACATTGGTAGTTGTTGGAAGAGGGAGAAAGAAGGGGCCGTCTATATAAGGGTCTATTTCTCTCTCTCCTCTCTATTTGTTCATTTTATTTAGATCTCTAAATTCTATAGATCCCTAATTTACTTCATCCATCTATCAATCCCTCTCAATTCATTCACATTCTCTCTTATTTTTATCACTCAAGAAGCATTAGAGCTTGGAGTTGCAAGGAGCACTAGAAGAAGGAGCTTTGGCAAGGAGATCGTGTCCGGATCGTGTCTTTGGGAATAATTCATTGGAAATCCATCTTTCAATAGCTATAGATATGAATTTCCTTTTATTTTAGATTCTAAATCATGCATTTGACCTTAAGGAACCCTCCTATGGCATAAAACTACCTATTGGAAGAAGTTCTATGCTCTTTGGTTGTGTATTATGATTTCTACATGGTGATTTATGTCCAAATAGGAGAAATTACGAGATTGACACATCAATTGTGTGTCATGAGACCAGCTAAATCTAATTAGACTTAGATCGAGGTTGTGATACTAGGTACGTATCCACAAATGGATACGAGTAGGCCGTATCATGGTATTTTATGATACCGTGTGATACGGGGTTCATTTTGGGTGATTTGTGTGATTTTCCTTTAATTTCTATGGTTGCAAGTTACATTAGTTATATAATAGTGTATTTGATTTGTGGGAAGGATTATTGTAGAGTATTGGGGTTTTTGGTATTCTAAATGAGCATGTATCATGGTGTATTATATATTGCACACCTAGTGTTTGATTTAATGTCTAGTGTGTTATATATATATATATATATATATATATATATATATATATATATATATATATATATATATGAATGTGAATATTTGTGTGTGTCATTATATTATCTATAGATATATATGTACATGGATAACTATGTAATGGTACTTGATGTATCATATGTTATAGTGGGTTATCTGTGTACATAGAGGAGAAGCAACACCAGGGTATCATGATCTGTGGGGAGCTTGGGCACGTGGGAATAAGCAGTAACAGAGCAAGAACATTGGTAGTGAGGTACAACAGTGTTGGGATTTGTGAAGTGACTGAGATCAGGTGGGATGGTAGTACCTGTATGTATGACTTTGTGACTGTGTGTATGTATTAGGGAGAGGTCGGGTTCAGCTATGTGTTGGTAAGGAGGTTTGCTCAGGTGCAGTGTGTGTGGGTGTGGAGCTATTTAGAAAGGGGTCAGTGGTGTGATGTCTGATACTGGGATTGGGGAGTGATCGGGTTTATACTGCAAACATAACCGTAGTAGCAGCAACAATGTCCTGCTGTGCTTAAGGTATGCTTGTATCAGAGGAGGAAATCGGGTCAGGATGGTTGCTGTAGCAACTTCAAGTTACCAGTCATTAATAGAGTAGCAGCAAGTTGATTTTTGTCCGAGAGGCGTATACTGAGTTATTACGAGAAGGAAGTTCAGTGCTTGAACACTGGTAATGAGTATCTAATGTGTTAGAGTTGAAGGTATCAATTGTTAGTAATGCATGTCAGTTAGCATTATAAGGCATGTTAGTTTGTTAGTTGATTAGTGTAGTATTGATATCAGTTAAGCTAGATAACAACTGAGAGTAGCTAAGATGTCAGTAACTAGTATCAGTATTCCTTGACCCAGGCAATACTGAAAATTAAATCAAACATGGCTTCCCAACCAGCAAGGGCTCCTGGACAAAGCAAGCTTGGATCCTGGGACCAACATGGACTCTGATGCAACCGCTCCTCCTATAAGCAAAAATCACCCTCTGCCTGGCTCATCTGCCCCTTCCGCCACAAACGAAGCCAGAGAAGCAATGAGGACAGTCCGGGAACTTTGGGCTCGCCTAGATTCCATGGGCAGACGAGAATCACTGTGTGAGCTAGGGATACAACAACCATACCCCCGCGAGTGGAGAGAGGTGTCGTCCTCGCCCAAGTACAAGCCCCTTAACTTGAACCCATTCGATGTAAAGACTTCCCCCGTCAATACATGAGTTATTTTGAGATTGGAACATGGCACCTATCTTGCAGTGACGCACTCCTCACCAATCTCTTTGTAGAGGCATTGTTTGGGGTAGCATTCGAATGGTTTTGCAGCCTACAAGATAACTATATTTCGTTATTTGACGACTTCAAGAGTCTTTTTCTCAAAAGATTCTATGATGGAGGAAGCGACATGATGATGTCCTCCCTAATGGATGTTACCCAAGGGGAAAGAGAACTTGCCCCAAATTATATCGAGCATTTCTGAAAAGCAGCGCTGAGGTTGCCCCCAGGCAATCCCGAGTCAACACTGATTGACATGGTCTCATAAACTTACTTCCAGCAGTCAGCCTCTGGATGGACGACGGTCAGTTTAAAGACTGGATGACGTTCATCATAAGCGTTATCAGCGCTGAGAAGAAGGTCAGGGACGCTCGGCTCTTGCGAATACAGATCCATATCGCCGATGATAGGGAAAAATGTTCCAATAATAACAATAATGAAAACAGCAGCCGCGATGGAAAAGGGAAGTAGGCCTTGGTGGCCAACTTAACCAAGAAGCCCGAGCAAAAGCCGACTGAGATTCTAAAGCCCAATGAGACTTACTCCTTCAAAAATGACGACGTCATGCCCATCTTCGACATGGTGATGAAGGGTGGTAAGATTCGGCTCCCCAAGGTCAAATGCCCTATTGAGATAGCCGAGAAGAATAATCCAAAGTACTGCCATAACCATTGTTACGTCCATCATGCGACGCGGAACTGCTACACGCTAAAGCGGTACATCCAGCGTCTTCTCGACACCAAAGCCTACACCTTGGATATCGATGACAAGACGGATGCTGCTAACATGGTATCACTCCAGTTCGGTAACTTTTTGTCACCACCCCATTTCCAGAGCCGGGTATTTTTTTATTTTTAATTTAGTTAATTGTAAATTATTTATATTTAATTGTATTTATATTTAATTATTGATTGTATTATATTTTTATTGTTTGTTTTAGGATTTTGGCTAGCCTGGACCCATGTCAGACCCTAGTGGACCCATGTCCGACCCAGCCCACACTCTTGTGAGAATTATTTTGGGGCTTAGATTTATTATTTTATTTTTAGGAGGTTAGTTGGAGAGATTTGGAACTAGTTTGAGTGCTTTTGGAACCCGGAACCCGAAACCAAGTCATGTAGGGGCATTTTGGGCATTTGAAAACTTGGCAACCCCTTTATTCATGCTCCCACCCGACCAAACCCCCATTCCCGCAGCATACACAGCAGCCCCCATCCCCTTTTCTTCTTCTTCACTTCTTCTTCTTCTCTACTCCTTCTTCTTCATTTCTTCTTCCAATTTTTTACTTCAAGTAAGTTTTCTTCTTTTTCTTCTCTTCCTTCTTCCATTTCTTACTTTCATGTGAACCCTAACCCTACATTCTTCCCCAACCTAGGTGGGTAGAGCTTAGATTTGGAGTTGGAGCTAGATTTGGGAGCTTGGAAGCTTGATTTGGAGAATTTGGAGCATTTTGGAGATTTTGGCTTGGGATTCCAACTCCCAAGAGGTAAACCCTAATTTTCCCCCTTGTAATTATTTTTATATAGTGTAATTAATAGTTTAGAACCTTTCTAGACCCTTAGGCTACCCGTGGGAGGAAGTTGGAACTAGTTTGGTTGGGTTTAGAGACTTTAACATTAGATTTTGTGTAAATTTTGGAATCCGAATTTGGCCCAATTTTGGGTGATGCCCTAGGTTAGATGGACCTAGGTAGACGTTATCGGGTGTCTTGAGGGTGAGTGCGTGTCTCCGTTCGGACACGGGAAGCCGCGTCGAAGAGAAACGGGCATTTCGGGCAAATTTGGGGCTTTTCGTCGTCGCCGATTCTAAGTGCGTGTGCGTTTCCGCCACGGGCCTAGAATCAACGCGGGAGCACATTTTCTAAGATCTAGATATCGTGTAGAGCGCATGGGTAAATTTTGGGCCGATTCTGAGTTCGTTTGGTGTGCGTTTCAGGAGGTTTTCCGAACCGCGCACCACGTGTTCGTCGAAATGACCGAACGGCCATTTCGACTTGGTTTCCTCGTTTCGGGCTTGTGTGCGCGTTGGGTTAGTATCGGGGAGTGTGTGCTAGAGTTTTTGAGTTATATTTTATATATTTATAGGCGTTGGTGAGTGTCGGGGTCGTTGGGCGTGCGTAGGTGGGGCGTTGTGAGCGTTGTGTGCATCGTTGTGGTGGTGTTGTGTTTGTGTATATATGTCTCTATATATATATTTATTTGTGTGTGTGTTCCTATATATATATATATTTCTATTTATATAGATATGTGTGGTTATGTGTTTGTGAGTGTGTTAGTGAGTGCTTGTGTGAGTGTGTGCTAGTGTGTAGGTGAGTGTGTGTAAGTGTGAGTGAGTGCCTATATATATATATATGAGTGTAGATATATATGTGTGTATATATATATAGATGTGTGTTTATATATGTATAGATATATGTGTGTGCTTATGTGTGTGTGTTGATAGTGTTGTGAGTGTGTGTGTGTATTAGTGTGCTAGTGTGTGTGTTAGAGTGTGTAGATGAGTGTGAATATATATATAGATATCTAGTTATATATATATAGATGTATATATATGTATATGTATATATGTATATGTATATAGGAGTGTGTGTGTGTGTGTTTGAGAGAGGGGGGGGGGTGCCTGGGACTGGAACTAGCAGCTGCAGCAGCAGAAATAGGCGCAGCAGCGACAGTATTCAGCAGTAGCAGCAGCTCGCTCGAGCGAGGGAGCGCCAGGGCAGCAGCAGAAGCATCAGCAGCAGGCTGCAGCAGAGCGCGCGGGCGCAGCAGCGCCGCGGCAGCAGCGGCAGCGCGCCGCGGCAGCAGCGGCAGCGCGCCGCGGCAGCAGCTCGCTGCAGCGCGGCCTGCAGCAGCAGCAGCAGCAGTTCCAGCGCCGCGGCAGTAGCTCGCTCGAGCGAGGCAGCGCCGCGGCAGCAGCAAGAGCATGAGCAGCAGCTGTAGCAAGTAGAAAATGCAGCAGCAACAGCAGTTTAAGGTAGCAGCAGCAGCAAGTTAAGGCAAGGGCAGCAGCAAATGCGAGGGAGAGGGAGAGATATATACATAGATATATATAGGTAGTTAGATTATTAGATAGATAGATGGTTAAATAGATAGGTAAATAGTTTGATGGATAGATAAGGTGAATGGATAGATAACTAGATCTATAGTTAGATGGGTATATAGATTGTTAGATAGATAGACACATAGATAGATGCATAGATAAATAGATAGATGCTATATAGATATTAGATGGATAGGTAAATAGTTTAATAGTTAGATACATAAATAAATAGCTAGTTAGATAGTTAGATAGATAACTAGATAGGTTGATACTAGATAGGTAGATGGATAGGTAGAGGGATAGCTAGATATATAGATCTATATATATAGATATATACATAGCTAGATAGATAGTTAGATATCTAGGTATAGATATATATATTTGAGGGTAAGGTAAGGTAAGGTAAGGTAAGGTAAGGTAAGGTATTGGGTATAGATATATAGGTATATGCCTATATGTATTAGATATCTATATTTTAGCCTAGATTATAGCTAGATATATATGTTTATGCATAGTTAGCTAGCTAGAGGGGTAGTCGGGTTGAGTTTAGAGCGGTATCTCAATACCTTGAGATACCGAGGTATTTCAATACCTTAAGATAACCAAGGTATTGGGTTTCGAGCGGGGTTTTTGAGCAATGGCCTAGGAATAGTATTGAAGTGATTTTTATATGCTTATGTGTATATATTTACGCGTGCTAGCATAGGTTTTAGAGGGTATAGGCGGGGTATATAGCGTAGGTTGAGGTATCGGATACCGAGGGTATCCCGGTATCTCAAGGAGGCGAGTTTGTGAGTTTTCTAGCTTAATGACCTCGGTTTGACCTAAAATTTCAGGAGCACCCTAGTTTGACCCAGACTTGACCGTAGTTGACTCGGTTGACCGCCAAAGTCAACTTTTGACCTAGTTTTGACCTAGAGTTGACTTTTTGGACCCAGAGTTAACTTTTTGACCCAGATTTTACCGGTTTGACCCGTTTGACCTAGAACGACCCTAGAAGCCTATTTTTAATTATTTTATATCTGTTTAACTCATTAGAACCCTGTTTAACCTTGCTTTTCGCATTAGGTCCTTGCGACACCGGTTCGGATCGCCAGTTGCTCAGGACGTCAGGCGAGTACATTCTCTGATAGTTTTCATTATCTGATGATTATTATGATTCAGCTTCTAGTATAGTATCATATGATTATTCTGGCACAACACGGGACACTGACTGGTATTTCTGGATTCATTTACTTGCGACACGTACATTTCATGTTTCTGGCCTCTATTCTGGAATCACTACAGGCATCACCTACAGGCATCACTACAGGCATCATTCATGTTCAGGCTGGACTCATCTTGATTTGCGTGTCGGGTCTTGGATCTACTTGTATTAGTCGGGGCGGGGAAATACTCGAGTAGACATGTAAATATTCCTATCTGGCATCATCAGGAATCACTCCCTCTGGTCTAATCTGGAATGATAGCAGCCGCGCACCCAGTGCGCGGTGAGCCGTACTTACCCCTAGCCGTTTACATGTCGAAACAAGTATTTCAAAGACACCGAGTTCATTCTTTATAGTCTGGACTCTCATGCATTTCTTGACTTGCCTCACTTACATGTTTCTGGACTTGACTCACTACATATTTTTCATGCTGGACTCACTACACGTTCATGTGCACGGACTTGATCTTAGCTTAGATTCTTGTATCTTATAGTTACTACTATCTTGTTTCTGATATTCCTGCATCTTTACCTTTATGCACCAGTGATACATGTTTATTTCCTGTTTCATACTTACTTCTTTCTTCTTGCTACTTGCTATAACTGTTTTATAGTTTTTATCATTTAAATGGAACTGCTGTTAGAGATGTACTTGCTCCAGTCCTGACTGGACATATTTTTCCAGAGTATCCGGAGGATTGGTGTCCGACGTTCTATGGACCTGAGCCTGTCGATGGTGCAGACAGGGACTCTCTAGTTTAGGGGTAATTTCCGGGTTGGTAGCCAGGATCACTAGGATCTTTGTTGTTATTTTTATTAGCTTTTAGCACCGGATTTGTCTCCGATTTTAGATTGAGACCTTGTTTGTATATTATTTTGGATATTGTTGTATTATTATTTGATGTTGTGGTTGTTGTAGTAGTTGTTGTTGGTTAGACTTTATAGTTGTTAGATCTCTGTGTTATCTTATCGTGCTTAGATTCGTGATTGAGTATATTGTGATTATCATTTGATATTTGCTCCTCCGTTTGGAGTTGAGATCTTGACAGGTTTATATTGTTTGTGTGGTTGCCCTCCTTTTGGAGAGGTCATGGCCGATTTTTGTGTAAGATTATTATCTAGATAGTTGACCTAGACAGCGTTCTACCGCCGATGCTGCGGCGTAGGCTGGACGTACCCATGACTCATGCCCGATTTTCCGGGTGCGGGTCGTGACACATTTTTGGTGGCGACCCCATGCAGGTCTCGATTCGCAATTAGTGCGATGTCGTGGTGGTACAACAACTTAGTTGTACTGCTGCGAGCCTGCTATAGGATCTAGGATCTAGGATGAGAGTGTACTCAATCACGACTAGGAACAATTCCAATCTAATTATTCTGAAATTGCTTCTTTTGAAATATTACTGTCCTTCTTTGATGATATCGTATCTTGCGCCGTATTGACTTCTTTTGATCGGTGTTCAGGATGCCTCCGAAGATACGATCCCATCGTACCGTTCCAGCAGTTGCCTCGGAGAGGTCTGCTACCTCTCGTCCAGCTCGTATTCAGGCAGCTGCTACCGCTCCACTCACCACTCCTGCGGTTGAGGGAGCATCTGCTTCTCTCGGGGATTCTCCTTCACCTGTCGATCCGAGGACTACCCCAGTCGTTCCGGTGGTTCCTCCACCACTTCCTGCTCCAGTAGATGCCGTGCAGTTATTTGCGTTCTTCAGGGAGATGATGGACGCGCAGCACCGTCAGGTGGATGTGATGAGATTGGGCATTGAGAACGCCCACCAGGTGGCCATGACAGCAGTGGATAGGGTGGCACAGATTCAGCCACAGGCAGATCAGATTCAGCATCCGAGGCCGGGCAGTATTATCGACTTTCCGAGGATGCGGCCCAAGGAGTTCCGTGGTACAGAAGGTATCCTGTACGCGGATGACTGGATAGAGCAGATTGAGGGCATCTTCAGGCTGGCGCAGATTCCAGACAGCATGCAGATAGAGGCAGCGGGCAGTCAGATGTTCGACCTCGCCTTGACATGGTATCACACAGATACGAGGATTGCGGCGCCAGGGCTTACTTGGGAGGCTTTCAAGAGGCTTTTTAAGGAGAAGTTTTTTCCAGATGTGGCGCTCAGTGCTTTGGAGAGCCAGTTCGAGGCACTCGTCCAAGGGAGCATGACAGTGGACGAGTACGCAGCAGAGTTCTGCCATCTGGACAGATTTGTAGATGGCTTGAGTGAGGCAGCAAAGACGAGGAAGTTTCGCAAGGGCTTGGTTATGGCGGTCAAGTCTTTGACCAGGAGCGACCGCGAGGCAACTTTTGAGCAGATAGTAGGAGATGCTCAAAGAGCAGAGGATGACTTGGAGCTCAAGTCCAAGAGAGGCAGGGATGATTCAGGCAGTGCCAGTGGTAGTGCGGGACCAGCTAAGCGTCCCTATGTGCAGAAGGCAGCACAACAGGGTCAGGATCAGAGGGTGCCCACTTGTGCCTACTGCAGGAAGGCAGGACACACTTGGGATATTTGTAGGAGGAGGCTGAAGGTGTGTTTGTTCTGTGGATTCGCTGCTCACCAGATGCGAGATTGCTCCACTGCACCTCCATTGGGTGGAGCACAGGATCAGAGAGTTGGAGCTAGGCCATCTGTGGCACAGCATCATGCCCCGCACCAGCAGAGGGATACACCCAGCAGGGCAGGGCTTATGCATTGACGGTCGAGGAGGCCGATGCTACGGATGTCGGGTTAGCAGGTCTGTCTCTTGTTTCTTCTTCCCGTCCTTTCCATTCCTTGTGGTGTGCTTCATTAGTACTTGTTAGACTTTTTGTGCTGTGGTAGATAGTTTAGTGACCCTGATTAAGACTGTGATAACACGACCAGTAGGACCTTGATCTTGTATGTTGTTTAGGTAGAATTTCTTGACTGTGATTGTTGGGGGTTTGACCTAGAGAGAGTGTGATTGACTTTAAATTTTGAGGACGAAATTTTCTAAGGAGGATAGGCTTGTCACCACCCCATTTCCAGAGCCGGGTATTTTTTTATTTTTAATTTAGTTAATTGTGGATTATTTATATTTAATTGTATTTATATTTAATTATTGATTGTATTATATTTTTATTGTTTGTTTTAGGATTTTGGCTAGCCTGGACCCATGTCAGACCCTAGTGGACCCATGTCCGACCCAGCCCACACCCTTGTGAGAATTATTTTGGGGCTTAGATTTATTATTTTATTTTTAGGAGGTTAGTTGGAGAGATTTGGAACTAGTTTGAGTGCTTTTGGAACCCGGAACCCGAAACCAAGTCATGTAGGGGCATTTTGGACATTTGGAAACTTGGCAACCCCTTTATTCATGCTCCCACCCGACCAAACCCCCATTCCCGCAGCATACACAGCAGCCCCCATCCCCTTTTCTTCTTCTTCACTTCTTCTTCTTCTTCTCTACTCCTTCTTCTTCATTTCTTCTTCCAATTTTTTACTTCAAGTAAGTTTTCTTCTTTTTCTTCTCTTCCTTCTTCCATTTCTTACTTTCATGTGAACCCTAACCCTACATTCTTCTCCAACCTAGGTGGGTAGAGCTTAGATTTGGAGTTGGAGCTAGATTTGGGAGCTTGGAAGCTTGATTTGGAGAATTTGGAGCATTTTGGAGATTTTGGCTTGGGATTCCAACTCCCAAGAGGTAAACCCTAAATTTCCCCCTTGTAATTATTTTTATATAGTGTAATTAATAGTTTAGAACCTTCCTAGACCCTTAGGCTACCCGTGGGAGGAAGTTGGAACTAGTTTGGTTGGGTTTAGAGACTTTAACATTAGATTTTATGTAAATTTCGGGTGGAATCCGAATTTGGCCCAATTTTGGGTGATACCCTAGGTTAGATGGACCTAGGTAGACGTTGTCGGGTGTCTTGAGGGTGAGTGCATGTCTCCGTTCGGACACGGGAAGCCGCGTCGAAGAGAAACGGGCGTTTCGGGCGAATTTGGGGCTTTTCGTCGTCGCCGATTCTAAGTGCGTGTGCGTTTCCGCCACGGGCCTAGAATTAACGCGGGAGCATATTTTCTAGGATCTAGACATCGTGTAGAGCACGTGGGTAAATTTTGGGCCGATTCTGAGTTCGTTTGGTGTGCGTTTCAGGAGGTTTTCCGAGCCGTGCACCACGTGTTCGTCGAAATGACCGAACGGCCATTTCGACTTGGTTTCCTCGTTTCGGGCTTGTGCGCGCATTGGGTTAGTATCAGGGAGTGTGTGCTAGAGTTTTCGAGTTATATTTTATATATTTATAGGCGTTGGTGAGTGTCGGGGTCGTTGGGCGTGCGTAGGTGGGGCGTTGTGAGCGTTGTGTGCATCGTTGTGGTGGTGTTGTGTTTGTGTATATATGTCTCTCTATATATATTTATTTGTGTGTGTGTTCCTATATATATATATATATTTCTATTTATATAGATATGTGTGGTTATGTGTTTGTGAGTGTATTAGTGAGTGCTTATGTGAGTGTGTGCTAGTGTGTAGGTGAGTGTGTGTGAGTGTGAGTGAGTGCCTATATATATATATATATATATATGAGTGTAGATATATATGTGTGTATATATATATAGATGTGTGTTTATATATGTATAGATATATGTGTGTGCTTATGTGTGTGTGTTGATAGTGTTGTGAGTGTGTGTGTGTATTAGTGTGCTAGTGTGTGTGTTAGAGTGTGTAGATGAGTGTGAATATATATATAGATATCTAGTTATATATATATAGATGTATATATATGTATATGTATATATGTATATGTATATAGGAGTGTGTGTGTGTGTTTGAGAGAGGGGGGGTGCCTGGGACTGGAACCAGCAGCTGCAGCAGCAGAAATAGGCGCAGCAGCGGCAGTATTCAGCAGTAGCAGCAGCTCGCTCGAGCGAGGCAGCGCCGCGGCAGCAGCTCGCTCGAGCGAGGGAGCGCCGCGGCAGCAGCAGAAGCATCAGCAGCAGGCTGCAGCAGAGCGCACGGGCGCAGCAGCGCCGCGGCAGCAGCGGCAGCGCGCCGCGGCAGCAGCTCGCTGCAGCGCGGCCTGCAGCAGCAGCAGCAGCAGCAGTTCCAGCGCCGCGGCAGCAGCTCGCTCGAGCGAGGCAGCGCCGCGGCAGCAGCAAGAGCATGAGCAGCAGCTGTAGCAAGTAGAAAATGCAGCAGCAACAGCAGTTTAAGGTAGCAGCAGCAGCAAGTTAAGGCAAGGGCAGCAGCAAATGCGAGGGAGAGGGAGAGATATATACATAGATATATATAGGTAGTTAGATTATTAGATAGATAGATGGTTAAATAGATAGGTAAATAGTTTGATGGATAGATAAGGTGAATGGATAGATAACTAGATATATAGTTAGATGGGTATATAGATTGTTAGATAGATAGACACATAGATAGATGCATAGATAAATAGATAGATGCTATATAGATATTAGATGGATAGGTAAATAGTTTAATAGTTAGATACATAAATAAATAGCTAGTTAGATAGTTAGATAGATAACTAGATAGGTTGATACTAGATAGGTAGATGGATAGGTAGAGGGATAGCTAGATATATAGATCTATATATATAGATATATACATAGCTAGATAGATAGTTAGATATCTAGGTATAGATATATATATTTGAGGGTAAGGTAAGGTAAGGTAAGGTATTGGGTATAGATATATAGGTATATGCCTATATGTATTAGATATCTATATTTTAGCCTAGATTATAGCTAGATATATATGTTTATGCATAGTTAGCTAGCTAGAGGGGTAGTCGGGTTGAGTTTAGAGCGGTATCTCAATACCTTGAGATACCGAGGTATTTCAATACCTTAAGATAACCAAGGTATTGGGTTTCGAGCGGGGTTTTTGAGCAATGGCCTAGGAATAGTATTGAAGTAATTTTTATATGCTTATGTGTATATATTTACGCGTGCTAGCATAGGTTTTAGAGGGTATAGACGGGGTATATAGCGTAGGTTGAGGTATCGGATACCGAGGGTATCCCGGTATCTCAAGGAGGCGAGTTTGTGAGTTTTCTAGCTTAATGACCTCGGTTTGACCTAGAATTTCAGGAGCACCCTAGTTTGACCCAGACTTGACCGTAGTTGACTCGGTTGACCGCCAAAGTCAACTTTTGACCTAGTTTTGACCTAGAGTTGACTTTTTAGACCCAGAGTTGACTTTTTGACCCAGATTTTACCGGTTTGACCCGTTTGACCTAGAACGACCCTAGAAGCCTATTTTTAATTATTTTATATCTGTTTAACTCATTAGAACCCTGTTTAACCTTGCTTTTCGTATTAGGTCCTTGCGACACCGGTTCGGATCGCCGGTTGCTCAGGACGTCAGGCGAGTACATTCTCTGATAGTTTTCATTATCTGATGATTATTATGATTCAGCTTCTAGTATAGTATCATATGATTATTCTGGCACAACACGGGACACTGACTGGTATTTCTGGATTTATTTACTTGTGACACGTATATTTCATGTTTCTGGTCTCTATTCTGGAATCACTACAGGCATCACCTACAGGCATCACTACAGGCATCATTCATGTTCAAGCTGGACTCATCTTGATTTGCGTGTCGGGTCTTGGATCCACTTGTATTAGTCGGGGCGGGGAAATACTCGAGTAGACATGTAAACATTCCTATCTGGCATCATCAGGAATCACTCCCTCTGGTCTAATCTGGAATGATAGCAGCCGCGCACCCAGTGCGCGGTGAGCCGTACTTACCCCTAGCCGTTTACATGTCGAAACAAGTATTTCAAAGACACCGAGTTCATTCTTTATAGTCTGGACTCTCATGCATTTCTTGACTTGCCTCACTTACATGTTTTTGGACTTGACTCACTACATATTTTTTATGCTGGACTCACTACACGTTCATGTGCACGGACTTGATCTTAGCTTAGATTCTTGTATCTTACAGTTACTACTATCTTGTTTCTGATATTCCTGCATCTTTACCTTTATGCACCAGTGATACATGTTTATTTCCTGTTTTATACTTACTTCTTTCTTCTTGCTACTTGCTATAACTGTTTTATAGTTTTTATCATTTAAATGGAACTGCTGTTAGAGATGTACTTGCTCCAGTCCTGACTGGACATATTTTTCCAGAGTATCCGGAGGATTGGTGTTCGACGTTCTATGGACCTGAGCCTGTCGATGGTGCAGACAGGGACCCTCTAGTTTAGGGGTAATTTTCGGGTTGGTAGCCGGGATCACTAGGATCTTTGTTGTTATTTTTATTAGCTTTTAGCACCGGATTTGTCTCCGGTTTTAGATTGAGACCTTGTTTGTATATTATTTTGGATATTGTTGTATTATTATTTGATGTTGTGGTTGTTGTTGGTTAGACTTTATAGTTGTTAGATCTCTGTGTTATCTTATCGTGCTTAGATTCGTGATTGAGTATATTGTGATTATCATTTAATATTTGCTCCTCCGTTTGGAGTTGAGATCTTGACAGGTTTATATTGTTTGTGTGGTTGCCCTCCTTTTGGAGAGGTCATGGCCGATTTTTGTGTAAGATTATTATCTAGATAGTTGACCTAGACAGCGTTCTACCGCCGATGCTGCGGCGTAGGCTGGACGTACCCACGACTCATGCCCGATTTTTCGGGTGCGAGTCGTGACACTTTTCGACTACAGAAGCCCAAGACGGGGTAATCCCAATTCCCTGGGCAACGATGGAGGTCGTCAATCTTCTGCCAACTCGTGACCAAACGGCCGAGCTGATACCTCTCACCATGCCACATGGGGAGGTCATGTAGGTTCACCCCGATCTTGCTCCAGAATTGATGCAATAGACAACACCTTCTACCACAAAGTCCAAGGGCAAGAAGTCCAATTCCTGCTATACGATTTTTCTCCCATCTGAGGAAGCTATAATAGGAATAACGAGGTCAGGCTTGATGTACCAGTGCGAGTACAATACCCCTGACGATGGTGTACTCTCGACTATCATACCAACCTCCTCTAATTCGCGTCCATCCCAGCCTCCGCCAGCGGATAAGTCCAAGCAAAAGAAAGTTTGCTTCGATAAACTGCTGTGCAAGGATGCAACTCTGGGGTTGGAAATGTCTTAACTTCGATAAACTGCTGCGCAAGGATACCAATTTTGACTAATCCTAACTTAACCCCAATTTAACCTAATACCCCATTCATTAAGCCCATGCAAAACACACAACACCTCCTCACCCTACATAACACCAAACATCACTTCCCACACTAAATCCCCATCATTTTTTATTCTTTTGCAAATACCCAAAGGTTAAGGGGCTTATTTGCAAATATGGTGCTAGGTGTTACCACCCTATTGGTCAAGACCAATGAAGAAACCTCCTCCCCCTCTTTGCCCAGTCCAATCACCTCTCTCTCTCCCCTTTTATTTGTACACTTTCTCCATGTTAAATCTTGGCCCTTTATTCAAAATGAAGCATCATCCTCACCACACACTCTCCTATATAATCACTCATACTCACCCCCCTTTTCCAATGTGCCGGCCCTAATCCCAAGGAACCTAGTAAACCCCCCTCTCTCTCTCTCCTCCCTCTTCCTTTCATCTCTAGCTGAACTTCTTCTTCATTTATTCTTCTTCTTCTTCTTCTTCTTCTTCTTCTTCATTCCTTCTTCTTCTCCACGAACTGTCATCACCCTCACCACCTCTTCAACTCCGACGAGATCCCCGCAGCGACTTTACGCTGCCACCACCGCGTCTACTCCGGCCGGTCGTCGCTGCTACATCTCCACAACAGCAGCCTCCTCCGGCCAGGCTTCGCCAATTGCCACCCGCCATCACCCTTATCACCTATAGTCGACCATCGCAGCTTCACAACTCGGCTGAGCACCTGATGTTACTTCACCACCACCACCTCCATATTACTCCATCTCGACCACTGCTGCAACACATACACCTCCAACCGTCGACCACTACCCCGCTCCACCGCCATGTCCACCTCGACGACCACCTCCAGTTACCCGAGCACCGGCCACTTGGTTGCTGCCGTCACCCTCACGACTACCCCCTCGACCCTCCTTCACCACCACCTCCATGAACCACCCTCTTCCCTTCTTCCACCCGCAGCCACCTCAACGGACCACTACGATCCACTACCACCTCCAACACCTCGACGAACATCCCTCGCACCACCACAAACTCCACTGCTAGCACCACCACCTCCACGACCAGCTACACCACCCTCAACCACCTCGTTCGACACGTGCGCCACCCCTGCGGTCGACGCCATCCCTGACCGGAGCCGCAACATCGACGCTGCCACCACCCGCAGCCACCGGGGTAACCCCTCACCCTTCTCTTGTAGTATAGTTTGCTTTTTATAAGAGAACCTAGTTAGGGTTTATGAATGCTACACATGAGTTAGGGTTTATAATATATTCCATGCATTGTTGATAGGTATTGATGAGTATGTGTTGTGATATCATAAGTTGGTCATTTGTTGAGGATTTGATAACTAATGACGAATTGATTAAGGAGTATGTGTTGTGATATTGTAAGTTGGTCATTGGTTGAGGACTTGATAACTGATAATGAATTGATAGAGGAGTAGCTATGTATATGTGAGCTATGTATATGCAAAAGTTGTGCGAATAATAAAATAATAGTTTTATAATTAAGGGTTTAATAATTAATAGTTATTTTATTTGAGGATGATGTCACGCCCCAGTTCCAAAATCATGTGGAACCAGGCCACGTGGCATTGGCCAGCTAACACGTCTCTGAAGGAAAACCCAATTTATTGGACCCAAAGAGACGTGCTACGCTGTCCTAAAATACTAACAAGTCTAGTACTAGCATATAACAGGTAATATCTAATCTCATCCACAATATATCAAGGAATAATGAAATAAGTACTGGAATATAAGTGCTAAGTCTGAAATATCATAGTACAACCCAGATATGTCTGGTGGGAACAAATCCACTACAAAAACTAAAATAAGAGTGCTGAATATAATATGACTAGAGCATCGGCTATCTAGATAAAGTGGCTCCAGCTCTAGATGGTGAGTCTACCAAGATCAGGAGGACTCTGATGGCAGCACCTCTAGCTCCTCCTCGGATGCGTACCTTATATCCTGCCCAGGTCCATACACCGTGGGATAGTACGCCTCATCTAAATCTGGAAGAGAACCAGGTCCTCAGTGGAACATAACAAGATACATAAAAGCATGCCATATATAATACTGAATAAATAAAGGGTGAGCTAACCATCTAAGTGTATACAAGTGTGAAGACAACGTTGGTACTTATGGGTAGGCGTAGGCATAACGTCCAATGTCCTCTAGAGTGTGGTATCTGCAACGTCCATCATTCCGAAGAATGAGGTATCTGTATATATATAACGTCCAACACTCTAAGGGACGTGGTATCTGCAAAGTATATATATGTCCGTATCACTTCGAAGAGTGCGGTATCTGCAATAAAGGAGGTGGGTGTCTCATACGCCTACTAGTTGTCTTTCCCGTCCAATATGGATATACAAGTCGAATACACAATGTTCATACCATGTAGGTATATGCCAAGTCATAACTTTTTAGATAATCCTGACTACGTGCTAAACCGTGATGTGTGTTCCATGCACCGGTAGCTAATCGAGTACGCGAACCCGCATCCCAATATGAGTTGCAATCATGATGCGTGCACCAGTGTCAGGGTCTAGGAGGATATCAGAATACCCTCGCATCTGCATGTGGGTCTGCTAATGTCTAAGTCAGATATACTACGTATCGACATATTTGTCGATTTCACCCGAGTCAATCTTAGGCGCACACAGTTATATGTATTTTTGCAACAGGAATATATGCAATAATTTATAATTTAAACAGTAGAATTTGGCAAGGTATACTTGCCAAGTAAGAGATCCGTATAGTGCAAGCATCTACAACAGTATTAAGTTGAAGGAGTGAGGTTTAGGGTTTTGGGGTGTATTGCATGAATATATATAGAGAATAAGAGGCGGTGGAGAAACTTAGTGTTTAAGAAAACTAAAACTACTGTCGCTGCTGTTTCTTTCTTTTTATTGGTTTTGGTTTCGGTTGAGGGGTGTTTAGTAATATTAGTGTTAAGGAGCGGTGGAATAAGAAGCTTACACGCGTGGAAAAGCAAAGCAAAGTAAATTTGGGTTTTACTTCTGCTGCTGATATTTTCTTCACCTAATGGGTTAGGGTTTAGGTTTTACGTGCGGAGAAGTATACGCGGGAGGGGGGGGGGGTGAAAGGAAGAGTTTACGCGGGGGAGAAAAAGATAGGCGATGGTTTTGTTACTGTTGCTGCTGCTGTTTACGCGCGTAGAAGTATACGCGGGGTGATGGTTAACGGGTTACGGGTTTGGGTTTTAGGTTTGATCCTATAGGAAATTCTATTCTAATAAATTTTATATATATATATATATATATATATATATATATATATATATATATATATATATATATATATATATATATATATATATATAAATATATCTAAAAATTATATTGGTGCATACGGTTAAGCTAGCAACTGCCCAAAGGATCTCCTTCATGAAATAAATTTGAGAAAATTTATAATGGCTTCAAAAATCCTCTAAGTGCTCAAATATCTCAAAAATAAAATCTAATAAAATCTATTCTCTCTAATTGGCTCATAATAAAACAGTTTCAGGGTTAGGGGTTTTACATTCTACCCAACTTATAAAAATTTCGTCCTCGAAATTTAAACTAAGTCACGGTAGAAAGTAAGAATGGTAGAAGATATATAAATTTAACAAGGTAATTTCATACCTTGGTCTGTGAATAGGTTTGGATAATGTTTGCGCATGTCGTCCTCGCATTCCCAAATGGATTCTCCTGGTGCGACATGCTTCCATGCTACGCGGACCAAGGGAATAAACTGGTTTCTCAATACTTTCTCTCAATGATCAAGGATTTCCACGGGTTGCTCTTGATATGATAAGCTTGACCCAATGGTGATTTCTGAATGGTTGAGGACATGACTGTTGTCTGCCACATACCGTCTGAGTTGTGATACATGGAATACGTCATGTACTCCCTCAAGTGAAGGTGGTAGCGTAAGTCGATACGCCACTTCTTCCACTCTCTCTAACACGTTAAATGGTCCAATATATCTTGAACTCAACTTACCGCACCCTTCGAATCGAATGGTGCCTCTGGTGGGTGATATCCTCAAGAAGACATGATTGCCCTCTTTAAACTCCAAGGGACAACGATGAAGGTCTGCCCATTATTTTTGCCTGTCTTGCGCTGCTCGCAAGTGTCCTTGGATTTTCTTTACCTTCTCCACTGTGCGAACAATCAATTCTGGTCCTAGAATCTGTCTTTCATCCACATCGCTCCAACATACTGGGGAACGACACTTCCTCCCATACAGTACTTCATAGGGAGCCATTTGAATGCTCGCTTGATAGCTATTGTTATAGGAAAACTCAACCAAATATAAATGGTCCTCCCATAATCCACTCAAATCAAGTATGCACGCTCTCAACATATCTTCCAGTGTCTGAATAGTACGCTCGGATTGGCCATCTGTCTGCGGGTGATACGATGTACTGAACTTTAGGCGGGTACCATGACTCTCTTGCATGCTCCGCCAAAAGTAAGATGTGAACCTCGTATCCCTGTCAGATATGATACTAACTGGCACTCCGTACAGTTGCACAATATCTCTCATGTACATGTTTGCTAAGTCCTCTGTGGATTGCCCAACTCTAAAGGATAAAAAGTGGGCAGCCTTGGTGAGTCGATCTACGATCACCCATACCACATTACGACCATTAGGACTCCTTGGAAAGCCCGTAACAAAGTCCATAGTGATGTGCTCCCATTTCCACTCAGGTATTGGGAGTGGTTGGAGTAAGCCTGCAGACCTCTGATGCTCAGCCTTGACTTGCTGATACACCAGGCATTTTGCCACAAAGCGGGCTATCTCCCTCTTCATTCCATGCCACCAATAGTACTGTCTCAGGTCTCTATACATCTTTGTGCCTCCTGGATGAATAGAGTATGTTGAGTTGTGCGTCTCTGTCATCAGCTCTTGACGAAGTTCTCCATTCGGAACATAGAGGCGATCTCCACATCTTAAAGTCCCGTCCTTGTGTATGCGTAATCCTGTTTGTATTCCGGCCTTGGTCCTTTGTTGAAGCCTCTAGAATCTGGCATTTGTTGGCAGGGCAGCCTTGATCCTTTCGACTAATATTGATTGCAACTGGTAATTTGACAATTGGCCGTTAGTTCCGGGCACAATGACCTCTATACCTAGATGTTCTAGGTCATTTAATAGATGTTGCTGGGTAGTTAAAAAGAATGCTATGGGCCTTCTGCTTAAAGCGTCGGCTACTACGTTGGCCTTTCCCAGATGGTACTGCAGCTCAATCTCAAAGTCTGTCATCACCTCGAGCCAACGCCTTTGTCTTAGGTTCAAGTCCTTCTGGGTGTAGACGTACTTTAGGCTTTTGTGATCAGTGAATATCTTCACTCATTCTCCGTATAGATAGTGTCTCCAAAGCTTCAAGGCAAAGATGATTGCCGCAAGCTCCCGGTCGTGAGTGGGGTAATTCTTTTCATGGGTCCTCAGTTGTCTAGAGGCGTAGGCCACAACCTTCCCATGTTGCATCAAGACGCAACCTAAACCTTTTCCGGATGCATCGCTATAGATTACGAATCCTCCGGATCCTGAAGGTATGGTCAAGATAGGTGCCGTAGTCAGACACTTTTTCAGCTCGTTGAACGCTATCTGACACTCCTACGACCAGATGAACTCCTGCTCCTTGCGAGTTAAGCGAGTCATCGGCTCCGCGATCCTTGCAAAGTTCTCTACGAACCTCCGGTAATATCTGACAAGTCCTAGGAAACTCCTCATCTCTGAGACGTTGGTAGGGGTCGGCCACGTTTCTACTGACAAAATCTTCGCTGGATCTACCGAAATACCATCTCCTAAGATAACGTGTCCAAGGAAAGCGACACGATCTAGGAAAAATTCGTATTTACTCAGCTTTGCATAAAGCCTCTCACGTCTTAGTGTCTCTAATACTAGCCTCAAGTGTTCGCCGTGCTCCTCGTAGCTCTTTGAATGCACCAAGATGTCGTCGATGAAGACTACCATGAACCGGTCCAGATACTGATGGAATACTCTGTTCATTAGGTTCATAAATATGGCAGGTGTATTTGTCAATCCAAAAGGCACCACTAAGAACTCGTAGTGACCATAACGGGTCCTGAATACTGTTTTTGGAATGTCTTCTCTCCGCACCTTTACCTGATGATAGCCTAATCTCAAATCTATCTTTGAGAATACTACTGCTCCTGTGAGTTGGTCGAACAGATCATCAATTCGCGGCAGGGGTACTTGTTTTTGATTGTCAAAGCATTAAGGGCTCTGTAATCAATGCACATTCGGAATATCCCGTCCTTCTTTGGTACAAACAACACTGGTGCTCTCCAGGGTTATGCAGTAAGACGAACAAATCCCTTGATCTGCAACTCTTATAGTTATAGCTTCAGCTCGTCTATCTCCTTCTTTGCCAACCGGTACACATTTGAAGATACCGACGCTGTTCCGGTCACTAACTTAATAATGAACTCTACCTCTCTATCAGGCGGTAGGCCTGGCAACTCCTCCGAAAATACATCTTCAAATTCTGCAACAATAGCTGGTGGATCCGTCTCCATAGCCATGTAAACTCTAGGTGTCTGGCCTACTCTTTGCTCGATGGTGCCCCACATGTACTCGAACTTCGGGTGATCTAGTGGTCTAAAAGTGACGCTACCTCTCCGGCAGTCTAGTATAGCATTGTACTGGCTCAACCAGTCCATGCCTAAAATAACGTCGAAGTTTGGCATCGGGAGTACTAAAAATTGTGCTCTCATCTCCCTACTACACACGACTACGGAGCATATTCTAATAGTACTGGTAACCGGTACGATGCCTCCTCCGGTAAGAATCTTCCAACTCTTAGGCAAGGGAGAAGTAGCTACTCTATGCATGGCTACGAAACTACTAGATATAAAAGATAGCGTAGCGCCAGAATCAAATAATACAGTTGCAGGTATTGACGTAACTAAAATGGTACCTGTGATAGTTTCCCCTTCTGGTTCCTTCGTAACTGCTGCTAGTGCAAAGGCCTGTCCGTGCCTCTGCCCTCTTGCCTGCTGCCTGGCTCGGTCGAACTGAGCCTCTTGTGGGGCCAAGGGTGGTCCCTTCTGAAATCCTTCGGGTGCTAAGGGATGCTGACCTCCAGTCGGGTGTAGTATCCTCTGGACTGGTGCTGTTGGCCCTTGTCCGTTCTGGGGTGCTGCCTCTCTGCGTTGTGGGCAGTCTCTGGCCAAGTGTTGACTTGCTCCACATAACATGCACATTCCAAGCTTCTTCCGACAGTCTCTGACGAAATGTCCCTTCTTGCCACAATGGTGATAAGTCGGAAGCTCCTTGTGCTGATATGGCACTATCCTCTGTGTCTGCATTCCTGGACGATGGATTGGCCCTCCTGCTCTGGGCTGGGCTTTGGCTGGTATGGTCGTGCTGGGGCACCTCGCTCCTCTGCCAATGGCTTCCTGGATTCTTGCCTCTAAGAGAACCTTCTCATAAGAGATCCTGGACTGTGTGGTGGTATACCTTTGTAGCTCGAAGGTAAGGCCGTGGTGGAACCTACTGGCCTTCTCCAGCTCGTTAGGTATCAGGATGGCACCAAATTGACTAAGTCGACTAAACTCTGCGTCGTAGGCATCTACGGTCATAGTTCTTTGTTCCAGGTGTAGGAACTGGGAGTATAGAGCTGTCACTACCACGTTCCAAAAATAGGGATATTTTTGACTTTTTGTATATTATTAATATTGTGTGTATTAATTTATAAATAATTTTATGAGATGTGTATTTATATTATATACAGTGTTCGTTAATGTTGAGCTAGTAGACTTGACCTAGAAGCCCACTAGATGAACACCTGACCGAAATATAGGGTTATGAATTTAATTTGTATTAATTAGAATTTAATTATTGGAGGTAGTAATTAATTACCGTAATTTTACTTAATTGTTGTGTCTTACCGTTGCTTCGATATTTTGGGTGCTACCCTAGCTTTTGCCTTCCAACAAATCTCACAACCTTGCCCTAGACGTGCCCGCCTTCCATTCTGAGCTTTTTGTAACTCATAATTATGCTCTCTTGTGCTTCATTTTAGCTGCACAATATTCGTCGCGGACGTTTATTTAAATTCTAAATAAATTCCAACTTTGTATCGTTGTGCATTCCAATCAAAATTGGAGGCAATCTCGACCCATTTTTCGTGCAACCCAAATTAGGGTAATATTCTGTCTGAGTCTTCTTCACTAATGATGTTTGTGTCCCAACCTAATTTTGGCCCTATGTACTCCTAATTAATTTTAGAACACCGCTTGCATTTATTTCTAATTAAATTGGGGATACCATTTTGACTAATCCCGTTTAATCCTGATTTATTTCCAATACCCCATTAATTAAGCCCATACAAAACACACAACACCCCCTCACCCTACAAAACACCAAACACCAAATCGCCCACCAATTTTTTATCATTTCCTGTGTCTGTACAAATACCCAAATTTAAGGGGGCTATTTTACAAATGTTGCATTAGGTGTCACCACCCCATTGGTTCAAACCAAATGGAGAGCATAAATATTTGACTAGTCAACAACCCTTATCCTTACATGAATGAATCCTTCATGTCAAATCCTGACCACCCATTCAGAATGGGTGCATCAACACCATTCATTCACACACACTCTATCCTATTTAATGTCACATCTCCTCCCTCTTTTCCAAGCAAGCCCTAATCCCCAAACCTAGGGAAGCCCCCATCATCCTCCCTCCTCACAAGCCTCAACCGTAGGAAAATCTTTTATTTTTATTTTTCCTTTCTTCTTCTCTTCTTCTTCTTCCTTCTTCTTCTTCTCCTTTTTTTTAATTAAGAAAAGGGGGGAAATTTAAACCATCACTGCCGGCCAGGCCAGCCCTGGCCACCCAGCTCCGGCCGACCCGCTTTATTTTCTGCAGTCCACTACAAAGCCTCGGGCGAGTCCTGATCTCTGACTCCCTGCATCCCCCTCCTCCCGCTGATTCCTTCTTCGGCACAACTCAGCCACCATCCCGAGCTCCTTCACCGACGAGCTCGCCACTCCCTACACCCGGCGAGTCCCGACCCTACTCCGTTCATCCACTCCGGTCAGTCTCACTCCACCACCCGATCCACCACAACCTCCTTCACCGGCCACCCCGTTCGAGCCAACCACCGTGACCACCTGCACCCCACCGAGTACTGTCGACCCTGCAGGCCGACTGCTGCTCCTCCGCTCTTCACGACTCCGGCGAGCCCAGCCCAACATCACCCCCGGCCTCCCTCTATAATGCCACCACCACCGGTCAGAGCTATCTCCACCAGTCTCGACCCGCCGAGCTCCTCCCCTCGTTCCCTCCGGCCTGAGTTCACGAGAACCACCATCACCATCATCATCTTCCCTGTATCCCTTCGGCCGACGACCCAAAGCTCCACCATCACCAGCCAATATCCTCTCTCGACCCAGCCTGAACACCTCACACAGCCATCATCATCAACTATCACCACCACTACCACCATCCTATCGAGCTAGCACCACTACCATCATCATCAACTATCACCACCTCCACCCGGACGAGCCGAGCCACCCGACTCCGGCGAGCCAGGCCCCTCCACGTCGAGCCAGAACCACCACCCTCCACCTGTAAGCCTCCCTCTCCCTCTTCCCTCCTTCATTAGTATTATATACCTATGTATTAGTATATAACTTAGTGTATATGTATTCATATACATATACGTATGTATTGATATCTTTTCATATAGAATGTGTGTAATAAAATACGTATTTTGGTATATGTATAAACATATATATATATATATATATATATATATATATATATATATATATATATATATATATATATATATATATATATATATATATATATATGTATGTATGTATTTTGGTATGTATATATGTAATATATATATTTGTATTGGTATATATAAATGTACTTGTATACGTATATGGTATATGTATTAAATATAGTATAGGTATATTTTTATTGGTGTATATATATATAAATATAACATATGTATATTTTCACTGGTATATATATATATATATATATATATATATATATATATATATATATATATATATATATATATATATATATATATATATATATATTCAGTATATATATATTCTTAAATAATGGTTGTTATGTATAAATATGTTATGTATATTTTTAACATATGTATATATATAAAATATATATTTCTATTTAGTGTATATACACTTATACATATTTTGTATATAATTTGGTATAACCATATATATATTATATTTAGTTAATGATATATGTCTATTTAAGAGTGTACTAGGCGACCCAAGTCTAACTACGGATACCACGTCTTTACATTGACCTGTAACCCTGTAAATGTTAGTTGACTGCCACATGTACACTAACGTACTGGCGAGCCCCATATCATTTTGACCGTCTGTCTTGCACAGAAATTACAGACGCGACATTCGTGCAACTTGACGCACTTGACCCTAGTTGACTAAGTGCCATACCTGGCATAGCCCTGAGGCCAGTGTATTATGATTGTGTTAGTATAGCACCTGATACAAATATTATATTTTTGATATGTCTATAGGACTGTTGGTTCATCCAGACGATACTCTGGAATAGGACATTGGTATTATCAGCTAAGGACCCAAGGCAAGTACATTCTCTGATAATTTCCAATTATTTGATAATTTCTATAAGTTCAGTATCTAGAAATATTATATCTAATTCTTGACACTGTGCTACACGGACTAGTATATAGATTGGATCTTTAGTCATGAGATATTACATTGGTTATCGTATTGACATTATATACGATATTGATATTTAGACCTCGTACATGATATATTCGACATTGATCGTGTATCGTGACGTGTCATGATTGGATCCATAGTACTAGTTGGGGGCAGGGGAAATTGCTATTAAGAGATGTGATAAAATACCTATCGTACAAGTTTAAATTATTGGTGTTAATTATACGCCTCACGTATGATTAGCCAGACCATATATTTCTCGTAAAAGTCCCAAGCCGATCACATTTCGAAACTGCTATTTCAAACACTTAGAATAGTTACAGTTCTCTATTTTAGATCAAATACTACATCACCCGTATATGATATTGTACCTTGTTCTTTTTATTTCATATATGCACTGACTGTATCATATTGCCTATATTGCCTATCTCTTTACATTGCCTATCTCTTTATTTTGCTATTGCATTTATTCACTGTCTTCTCTCAGTATCTAGCATCATCTGTTTATTGCTTTATAGTCCTTATCAATTAAATGAAACTATTATTTGAGATGTACTTGGCTCCTTCCTGATTGGAAACATTTTTTTAGACTATGTCTTAGAGGACTGGTATCCAACTCTTTTATGGACCATAGGGTGAGTAGCTGCAGATTTGGACTTGGTAGTTCAGTTGTGATTCTGGAAGGTCTAGCCGAAATCACTAGTTATCTAGTTAGTTCTTTTAGCAGATCATTTGGTACCGGATTTGTCTCCGACATACTTGTTGAGACATGGATATTTGTTGAGTTAGATTATTTACATTTGGACTTGTGTTGTATTTTATTTCTTCGATATCTTATCGTACTGTAGTTATGTGATTGAGTATGTTGTTCATTTATATTATATTGTGTCATCTGTGCCTCCTTATGGAGATTGGATGCTCGTGAGAGATTGCTTAGATAACATCATGACCTTGACAGCGTTCTACCGTCGATGCTGTGGCGTAGGCTGGACGTACCCGCGTACTCGTGCCCCAATTTTGGGTGCGGGTCGTGACACGTTTTTAGTGGCGGCCTATTCAGGTCAGACTTTGCAAGTTGTACGATATCGTGGTAGTGCGACGTCATAGTTTTACTACTACGTACCTGCTATAGAATATAGGATATATGATACTAGGATAAGAGAGGATACTCAATCATAAAATTCTCGAGAGATTCCTGGGACGACCCTTTGAGAATCTTATTACAATTTCTAATTTTAATTCTTCGCCCTTGTTTACGTCCGTCCTCACTCATTGATATTGGGTTTGATTCTTGTTGACCAGTTGTTAAATTTAATTCTTGGTATCGTTGTTGAGTTAATTTTATATCAAGATGAATTTTATGGGCTAAAATTTACGGTATCATCTGATGACATATGTTGATGAGGACAGTGAGAAAGGTAAAACGTCTACTTTGGTTATGGAACCTAGAGTTTATCGCAGCCATATTAGCTGTCGTGACGAGAACGTAGGAACCTGACTTGGATGTACATACTGTAGTTATGAAACTTAGAGTCTCTCGCAGCCATACCGATTGGCGTGGCGAGGATTCTAGATGACATGATTATAGAGTTGCATACCTTAGTTACGAAACCTGTCGTTATCGCACCTATGCTTACTGGCGTGGAGAGGATTCTGAGTGTCATGATTTTGGACAGACGTGTATAATTATCAGGTTGTATCTTAAATTGGTTCTTAAAGTCTCATCTCAATACTTATCTATTTCTGTTATTATAGGACTTTGTTCCATCGCTTCTTTTGTTTGCTAGCAGTAGAAATACCTTCAGTCCTTAATCCAGTTCCTTTTTGAGCTTCTATTCTTTGAGGATTCCTTGTTAAGTATGATAATTTGTGACTTGCAATTAGGTCTGTGTCTTGAGTATTAGTGTTGTTTGAGTGTGACCTATTCGTTGTAAGTGTTTTCTAGTTGAACATATGAGCAGTAGGCATTAATCTAGAGTTAACCCATAGCATAGTACCTTATAGCAATGGTTCTATGATGAGGTATCATTATTATTAGTATTGGTACTATAGATAGAAGAAGAAAAGAGTATCAGTGATGGTTCCAAGAGTTAGTATCAGAGCCAGCATACCCGTCCTGGCAGTCATGAATTTATGTAATTGGATGATCTAGGTAAACAATTAAGTATCAAGGAATTATATAATCGGGCAGTACAATTTTAGTACCCAGTTGAGAGTTATAGACAATAGATTTATTTGAGTGCACTTTGAGTATTAGAGACTGTGAGTATTTATATGTATGCTTGTGGATTTAAAATTGAAGAGTGGAAATAAATTTCAATTTTAAGGATTTTGAGAGTTGAGATATTATGTTATAAATTTTTTTGTTTTTTGGGGATTCAGATTCAATTCAATGAACCTAGACAAAGCTGTAAGGATTTTTGGAAGTGATTAAACTTTCGTTTCAGTATTTGAATATTTGACTTTGAGAAAAGTATATGCATTTTACTTTAAATTGTTCGAGGAGTTAGTTTTAAGAATTTTATTTTGAGGATAAAATTTTATAGTGGAAGAGATATATATTAGTATATGAGTAAATGATGTGCATGTGTAAGGATCTATTGGCTTGAGCATGATTGAGATTGCACTACAAACTGACTTGGGTGTCCATCTAGGGTTGTATTAGAGGGAGCAGTACTTAGTATGGTATGTTGCATTTGATATGCACTTGAGTGATAAGAACAACTAGTATCAAAAATTCTAGTAGGTAAGAAAGCTAGCAGTGAGTGTGCTTGTAGTAGAACTGTGGTACCTAAAGGGATAGATGTATCAAACCTTTGATGCATCATTGACATATGCAATCACAACTAGGAATATTTCTAATCTATTTATCTTGTTATCCTTATCCCTTCTGAATGTTGTTTCTTTAGAACTTTACTGTCCTTCCTTGATGATATCGCATTTTTGCCTTAATTGATTCTTTTGGATCTGTCTTCAGGATGTCGTCGAAGACACGATCTATGAGAGTGGGAGCACCAGCTTTAAAGGGGTCTGCCACCTCTCCACCTGATGGACAGACATTCGTAGTTCTTTCTACATCTTCGATGCATATAGGAGTATCTGCACTTTTCGGGGATCCTTATCCCCCACATGTTCAGAGGATTGCCACAGCTGTAACGGACAACCTTCCTCCTCCACCGACTCCGATTTCCGGAGGTGTGCCCATTGACGGGGCACAGATGTTTACCTTGATCCAGGGCATGGTAGATGCCCAGAGAGTGACGGCAGACGCTTAGTGAGTTCAAGCTGAGGCTCAGAGGGTGCAAGCAGAAGCGCACCAGGCACAAAATGAGCTGATGAGAGTGAGCATGGAGAACGCTCACTAGATGACACTACAGGCAGTCGAAAGAGTTGGCCAGCAGCAACCAAGGACGTTTCAGTATAACCACCAGTAGTATCCTGGCCAGCAGCAACCGAGGACGTTTCAGTATAACCCCCAGCAGTACCAGGCATCGGTTTGTGTTCAACAGGATCAGCAGACTTGTCATTACTGTAAGAAGCCAGGTCATCTTAGGAAGACCTGTAGAACGAGGCTAGGACTTTGTTTGTACTGCGGTGCTGTGGGACATCGAGTGAGGGATTGTCTTCGAGCTCCTTATTTTCCCGGCCAGCGTGCAGCTCCAATTTATAGAGATCCAGTTAGGCCACCTGTGGAACTGCAGATTGCTCAGCACCCGCGGAGGGAGCCACCCCAGCAGGGCGAAGCATTTGCAATAACGGTCGAGGAGACCGATATTGCAGGTGACGTGTTAGCAGGTTATGTTCCTTTTTTTCCTCCTGTCCTTTCTATTTGATTGATTGATTGATTCCTTAGTACCGTAGCTTCTATTCGTGATTTCCTTGTTAGAATGTAGTTAGTAGTACACCCTGACAGAGACTGCAATACCATGACAAAATAGACCATAATCATGCATGTTTCCTCTAGATTGTATGTTGTATGACTGTAGGTAAAATTTTCTTAGACCATGATTATTGGGGTTTGACCATAGCAAAGATTTATGAAGAAGTTATGACTTAACAAGAAAGACAAGATGCTTAAATTTTGAGGATAATAATTAATTTAAATAGGAGTTAAGAATTTAATATGACGGGATTGATGAATCATTGATTTTATGAAGATTGAGATATGAATTAAATTATCATTAAAAATTCGAGGAAATTAAGGAAATTATCATTATATTATTTGATTACAAGATATAAATTTTGAAATTATATTATGAATGTTGCATTAGAAGATTCCATAAGTATCACATTGTTGAGTATTTTGTGGAAAAAGGAAATCAAGGAATAAAATCATTAATGGATTAGTGTTTGAATTCAATTTTCGGGATGAGGATTTAGATTTTTGAATATGCATCGATTGGATATAAATTGACGAGTAAGATGATTAATGGATTAGTGTTTAAATTCAAACTTTCCGGATGACATTTCAAATTTTTAAAAATATACGTTGTTTGGAATTAAATTGAACGATTGGATTTATGGATTAGTGTTTTTAGATAGAATTTCTTAAGGTGCATTGAGTGAATTTAAATTAGAGGATTGGATGTTAAATTTTGAGTATTTAATTTTTAACTTAAAATTTTGGAGGAAATTGTGAGAAAAATTGAAACTGATTTTATTTCGAGGATTTTCAGGAATACAATAATTTCAGAATTTTGAAAATTTGTGAGATGACAATGTGGATTATTTATTTATTATATGCATTGTGCGTATTTTGGATCAGAATCGTTACTTCGCGTCCGGGTCATAACCGGGTGCAGACGTTCGTCAGTAACGTCTAGTAATGATTGGTAGATGTTCGCAATACCTTGATGTACACACTTGGTTACATCATAATCCTAGGACACATTCAGATACTGTCATCGTGCCAGATTTCCTGTATCCTGATACTGTCAGCATAATTGGAATCTGGGACGAATTTAGGGTCGTGATTGTTGATAGTTACTTCAGTATGACGAGACTGTTAGATAGAGGTTCAGGTTTAGCGAACACTCGTTGACCGCTTGGGGAGGGGAAGACAGTTACTAGACGTTTGGGCTACTTTGTACATGTTATATATATGTCCTATTTATGTAGTGTTCCTGTATTCGGAGTAGTGGTATCACCTGTGTGACTCTGTGCTCGGAGCTATGGTACGTCCCGTGTGTCTTTGTGTTCGGAGCTACGATTTTATTTTGGACAGCCCACGCGTCGAATATTGTCTTCAAGCTTTGGGCCTTTCCTGTGCAACTTAGGTAAAAGGCGAAGAAGGCCTCCTTTGTGTCTCACTTAGGTGGTTATGCTAGATTATAACGGTGTTGCACTTGTTTCTTTCTGTTATACTATAGCATACTGTTTGTGTACCTTGTTACATCCCTCAAAGGACCTGGTCTCCTGCCAATTTTACAGCGTAGACGATTACAGAGTCTTTGGAGTTGCTGATGGAAATTGCTTGTCTGGCAGGCATTTGGTACCAGGTACTTATATTATTTCTACCGGAGTTATGGTTATTATTTCATATTGTTTATTCAACTACTGATGTATCCTAGTTTTATAGACTCATATTTCTTCTCGAGTCAATTCGAGTTTGTGTGTTACTGGGCGGCCAACTTTAGCACATTGAGCTCATTCTTGTATATTTTGTTCATTGTGGATTGAGACATAGATATTTATATTTACTAGTTTATTTAGATAGTAACCATTATAGTACAACTTCTACGTATTCGGGTCAGACCAGAGTCTGGTCGAATGCGTAGCTGGCATATTACGTCTTCCTAGTCCTACGTATTTTTGGACTAGGGCATGACATACGTGCAGTTAAGTCCACAAGGACGAGCAAGATGAGATCTTATCTATGTGGTCCAGCCACAGATAGGCTTTGCGCGCATGTTGCAGTCCATGCGGCCGAGCCTCAGATAGGCTCTGTACGCAAGTTGCAGAGGAGTGCTCATCCGTACGATAGAGCATTATAAAAATTCTGTGTATGTTCATCCATGCAATAGAACTTTGTAAAGAGTCTGTACGCGTCCTAGATGATTTCTCATCCACACAGATAGACCGTGTCCTTGGCGGCCCAAAGTGCTCCATTACCTTTATTAGGAGGCCACGGATTAAGGCCGCCCCCGACGAACTCCTCGACGAAAAGAGCCGCAGCCTTCAGCATCCCTTACGGGAGAAAGAAAGGAAGCAGAGATATAAAGTTCTCTCTCTCCTCCCCGTTGCCTATTTATAGGCCTCAAAAACTGCGTACAGAGATCGAGGCAATGAACCAAGTAGTTATGGGGATGAATCTGATGCCTCAATTTTTGTGATCCTCTTTAATCTCCCTGGAAACTGTTGCCTCGTGCCCCGCATCAGGAGATGGCTCAAAATCCAAATGGAGATCTGCTCCAAAATTGAAATAAATCTGTCAATTAATGCAGAAGTGGTATCCTGGAAGCACTTATCCATGTGGCCCATGACCAAGCGGTCCCAATTTCCATGCGACACAATCTCTATGCGACTAAAGTGCTTTTCCTTCATGCTTCTTATTCAAAGTATTTCAAACTTGTCAGATTAAAAACTTTGAAGGGGGTCTGATAGAAGCATAAAAAATATGCATCCATGCATCCAACAACCATGCGACCTAAAGTAAAACTCAGAAAAGATTGGGTCAAAGAATTACCCTGTGGCTCAATAAGGTAACATCCATGTTTCCCAATCAGCCGAAGCAGCTTTAGCCGCAGATGGACCTGATATGGCATCCTATCAACGGGATCGTCTCTAATACAGAATCCTGATAAGGAGGATTTTCTGAATGCCTAATAAGACGTGAACATACTAAACGACAAAAGTCTCATGTCAGCATAGCACTTCACTCTCGATGGATGTACAGTGCCACGTGTATAGCACAACAATGGTCCTATGTGTCCCAAACTCCATGCGTTCCATGCGTCTATGGACCTATGTGTTTTATACTCCATGCGTTCTATGTGTCTCTGGCCCCATGCGTCTCAGACTTATTGTGTTCCATGCATTTCTGGCCCCATGCATCCCAGACTCCATGCGTCCCATGCGTCTCTGCCCCATGCATCTCTGGCCCCATGCGTCCCAGACTCCATGCATCCCATGCGTCTCTGGCCACATGTATTTCAGACTCTATGAGGACCAAATCTTGCTGTTACAACATGAGTGATTCTCTCCAACCAAGTGCGGACCATGTGTCATGCTGACCAAGTCTCACACACAAAGGACGAGAACCACCCAGATCTTCAGCAATAGAAAATCCTAACAAGCGCCCACGTGATAGCATAGCCCACTCACGGTTACAGCTGCACCTTGTTAAGGAGGTACACGTGGCACCCTCTAGCATCCATGCGGCGCAACATATGTGCTAGTGTCACACCCATTCCCAGATTGGTATTTCTTGAATTTATGATATTAAAAATTTTCCTTGTAGATGTATTCATGCTGTATTTACATGTAGGTTCCGCTTAATTATATTTTATTTATTTAATTATATTCCTATTTATTATGGGAGACTGCCCGAGACCAGTAATGAATATCTTGATAATTGCCATATATCCGTGGTAGGACCCGTATATAGGATGGATACCAGACCCGGTTCACTCTTGGAACCACTAAGTCTATTTTGGATAGTTGAGATTGGTTGGAGAGTGTTATGACTTAATTCTAGGGCTAACCTCATTTCTCCACTTGGTATATATATATATGGTTATCTTTCTCCTCTCTCATTCTTTCTTATTTTTACTTCCTTTCTTCTTTCTTCTTTCTTCTTCTCTCAAGAGCTCCCCTTGGCCGAAGCCCTAGTCCTAGACTTGGTTCTAGGAAGATGTTTGTTAGTCCACCAAGGCAAGTACATCTTGCTCAAAGTGGTGAAGCCATAGATTTTTGGATTTTCATGTATATATTATTTTAAAATATGGTTGATGAAAATTTTTCTCCATAAGTTGCTGATTATATTTAGTTCTTGGAGTTTTAGATTTCGATGTGTAGATTTTTGTAGATCTGATTTTCAAAATTTAGGTTTTTATGTGTTCTATAAGTTTCCTTGGTTTTGATCTACCAAAACTTACTATTTTCGAAAACTAGTTATTTTTTATGTTAGAGCATTTTATTTCGAGTATTTTAGCTTTTGTTTTACTTGATTTGGACTCAAAATAAAGTTTTTATGAAGAAAACAATTTTTTGTGTTTTTTGAGATTTTTTTGCCATGACTGAACTTGCTATCTGGAAAAGACGAAGTTTTCATATAGCCAGCGTAATATGCGACCGAGACTTCCATGCAGCATGATCCTTATGTGGCTGGACTCTTTGTCGTATAGCCAACCAGCATGCGTCCATCTTGTTAGATGCATGACTGTTGATTTACGTAAGTTCCCTTGAATATCTTATGTTTTCACTTACTGAACGAATAAAAAAATTGCTAAATCCAAGAGACCTCTATAAGGCATCGACATCCATGCGATACCTGCCTCATGTGGCAAGCAAAGCATGCGACAACTTTCCTTCAGACGCATCACTCTGATTGTTTGGCACATCTTTTTATGATTTTTGTCTTTTTCTTTCTGACACTTTATGGCCTTTCACATCCATCACTTCAGTTACTTTACTGACACATATTTAATGCACGTCCCTTCGACACTTTTTCCAAGGAGTGGACTTTTCCTTGACGCTATGCGACACCGACCCCCATGCGGCACCTGCCTCATGCGACAAGCAGTCCATGCGGCCTAGAGACATATGCGGCCAGCTCATCCATGCAGCCAGTACTCATGCATCTGATCAGTGCATGCGGCTTGACCCATATGGCAATTCATGTATGCATTTCTCATGTGCGCATGTAATCCTATGCGACCCTAGTAATCTATGTACACGTTCCATGATTTCTTGAGTTTAATTATTTTATTTAAAATATTTCTTTGTTCTATGTGATTGATCTTGACAATTGCTTGTTATTGATCCTAAGGAAAAAATAGACTTAATAACCAGACCGTGCTAGACCTGGCTATGTCCTAGAACTGACTATGTGCATAGTATGATTATATGCTGTAGTAGGCCATGTGACAACCCAAAGTGAACTCAGATTAGTAGATTAACTTATCCTTTGTTCGTTGGATAGAGTGAAGGGCATGGTTTTGCTAGAGAGATGATCTGCAATCCCGATCCTTGTTTGATTTAAGGATTATAGATTTGCTCCAGAGTGGTTCACACTTTTTCTCTTACTCACGTTCGGCGGTAAAGTCATTGATCGATAGTCGGTGTACCTGATTTGAGAAGATTATATTTTGATAAAGTGTCCCCATGTGATAAGACTTATATGACCAACTGTAAGTTTGGTGATTCGACCCAATTTTTTGTATTTGTGTCGATACAATTACTTCGTGCTATGTGTACATGTATTATTAATGTGCACTGAGGTATAACATAACTTGCTATGTGTTATAAGATTATACCTTTCGGGTTGTGCATCGAGAATGCCTCCTATACTACGCGACATATGATATTATTATATTAATCCTCCATTATGGGCATGGTACATGGGTCAACTACCAAAGCGTGGCTAGGACTTGATTGATTGTTGAATCACGCTGAGGTGAATCCAAATTGAACTGCCAAGTGACAAAGTGGATTCATATCTAGCGTGGATCGTACTACGGTACGATATATAAGGGGAGTAACATGTGACTATGCTATATGATTTCAACTAACAATAGGGTTAACTAGGCAACTAAAATATATAGAGCATTGGAGGAACAGGATCCCGAGATCTAGCGTGATGAGCCACCCTTAGATAATTTTTGAGTGTGAAAGTTAGCCACCACAGATATTGTATATCATCTGCACTAGTGGAGTACAATATCCGACTTTTTATATTTAAAATTGAGCCAACATTTTTCCTATAGGAAGGTTGGAACTGTTACTGATCTATCTCAACAAGGTGGCCCTGCGGGGGACCGGTGCATATTCTACTAGTAGTCTAGGGACATGAACTATTGTGGTACGATGGTTCAACCCTTGCCTTGTTTGGTTGTAGGGTTGTGCCATTGTGTCACAATAGATCATGTATCGAAGCTGCATATTATACCTATATCTTAGCTTGTATTATGGCTGTGTGTCCTGAATATATTGATGTGTTGTATCTTCATTGTGTTTATAATTGATTAGTCGTACCCTATCTCGGAGTAGTTGTCACGACCCGCACCCGAAAATCGGGCATGAGTCGTGGGTACGTCCAACCTACGCCGCAGAATCGGCGGTAGAACGCTGTAAAGGTCCGTTCTAGGTCAACAATCTATCTCACAAAACCTGTCAATATCCTCTCCAAAAGGAGGGCAACCACGTAGTATATATATGAACTCTCAATCACAATAACTAGGGGAAGAATAAAAGCACGATATGATAGCACAAAGAAACAAGAACACAGAGTAAGACAATATCCCAAAATATACAGTCCAAGTCTATAATATCTACAATATCTCACAGCAGCAAAAGAATAAGTACAATCATCCAACATAATCAACTGGGAACATCCCAAGAAACCCACCTAGCTAACTAGGGCGCTAACAGCGTCTCCTCGCAGGGCTCCTCCTCAGTCTCGGGGTCGCAACACTCGTCGATACCCGGCCCGTAGAATGTCGGGCAATAATCCTCAGGATCCTCTGGAAAAAATATGCCCAGTCAGGACTGGAGCGAAGTACATAACTCTGAAAGCAACTCCAAATACATGGTAAGGTGTATATGACGAGCAATAAAAAAGTATACAAGATGCACAGGAAATAAATATATGATGGAGCAGATAAAGTAGCTGCAATATAAACTGGAGAACAATACAAGTAGTGGAAAAGTAACTGCATGGGAGAAAACATGAATACTAGCTAAGTGCCTTGAGCATAAGTTCGTTATGTGATCGGCTTAGGTTGCACATGAAAAATACTACGATAACTACGTTATGCGTGAGTTGCATAACCGACATACACATGAATACTGTTTGTCTTTGATCACATAACCAACTCCTACTCCCCTCCCCCTCTAATACTCTTGGATCCAACCACGACACGCTATGTACATGATAATAGCTCGCGCACACGAAGGCGAGAGCACAAGAAGCACATGATAGCACATGAGAATCAATACCCGAAGCACATAATGAAATACACGTGATAGAGTACCCGCTGAACACGGTAAGGGGGATAGTATCT